>VZTO01007584.1:0-86086 GCA_013400615.1 Syrrhaptes paradoxus | reverse complement strand
GTACTTTTAACATATTTAGATAGCTTTTTAAAAAACTGACAGCCTTATAATGGTGCAACAGCAGCTTTCTTCAATCAAAGGCAAAGCAAAAAATAAGCTGGATTCACTCAATCTGATACCCTGACACAATAAAAAGAACCAGGCACGTAAGTGTTCCTTGAAGACACAGGCAAAAATAAAAACTTATATGGACAAATAAATCCTCTTAAAAATAATATTAAAAAACTGGCATCCCAACCCTGACACCTAGACAAATATTTGCTAGGTGAACTACTTCTCTATGATCCTTCCAAAAAACAAATTGCAACTTTTATTAATACAAATTTCCAAAATTAGTTCCAGGTCTACAGTACAGCCTCATCTCTTATGAGATGAGCAGTACACTGGTAAGAGAGGGTTTCTAATGCTTTCAGGGAAGATGGCCAGAGGACAGTTTCAGGACCCTTCTTCACAAACACTCTGGAGGCAGCAGAAGCTCACAGCTCTACCAGGTGGCCATGAACTAAAGTACCAGAAGGTCCTAGTCCCTCCTCTCACATAAATGCAGCTGAGAAGAGGTGGACGATATAGCTTAATCTAAGTGCAAAAAGGAGCAGGGCAAAGTGGGATGAAGTGACAGCCATAACTACTGAATTTTTACATTTCACTTTCTCAAAAGCACTTTACAATGTCAGATAGCTGAAGTATGATTCACCCTGAAGACTCATATGCTTTATTAGTATGCTTTCTTGACAGAGCCCGCAAGCTATTTAACTGAGTTCTCCTAGTTTTTCAGTTGGAAAGGGATTAGAGCAATCCTAAATACAAAGAAAGATAATGTACAGATAGAGAGGGAAGCAGGGAAAGAAAAATGCAAGAGTTTAAGCAGAAGAATATTGAGAGAGAGAGGCTTTTTGAACAGGCATTTTTACTTGTACAGCCTGCCAACATACTGTCTAGCATACAAAGGCCCATGCCTGTCCTCCGTACTATCCATGTGCAAAAGAATTCACTTTCTAGAGAGAAAAACCATCATAANTAACAACTAAGTGCAGGAAGTAGATTATTTATTTAAACAGAACAGTTGTTGAAATTTCACTCCACAAAACCATGCATCTTTTTCTGTGCATTACAGAGTGCTGTCAGCTACTGCTGGCAGGAAGGCACATAGTTAATTCTGGATCACTACCACCCCTAATTTAAGCGTTATGCACAGATCCCACACATATACAAACACAAAATAGTAACACCATCATCTTTATATTTGGTTATTAAAATGCCTCTAACATGCTTCAATGTAAAAAATATTACTTTAAGTGACAGCTATGACACTGCTATTCTGTCTAGATGCTGAATGGAAAGCAACAGCATGAGACTTAACTAGGTTTCACAGCAGATACATCCTTACCAAAGGATACTGATTTTTCTATTCCACACCATGATTTTGACATAGATTGTGACCAGAAGTGAATCACCCGTGACAGCCAGTGTGAATTTATGCAGCCAAAGGATTCTGAAGAGGAGATCTCAGTGCAGTACTATCAAAACTGACAAGTATACAAAGCTCATTCTAGTCATCACAGATATGACCAGGCTGTAAAATATTTCATGCCACAATGGCACTGAAGCCTGCCTGAAGCTCTTTCGAGGAAAGAGTCAGCATTTCAGCCCCATCACACTGCCAAAGTTATTCAGTTCACCTTCACCATCAACAACTTTACCCAAAACCCTACTACTTATTCTAGAAGATCATACAGTAGTATTTTGAAAGAAGTCAGCCCACCTTCAATCCACTTCCCCCACATCTGCTCATACAGTCCCTTGACATTGCTTGAACTTATCCCAGTTGCAATTCCCCCCACTCATTTTCAATGAATCCTTTGAGGTTCCACATGCTTTTGCACTCTCTCCCTGTCCCATAGGGCTAAGTTACCACATGTACCTTCAAAAGGAAAAGTCTACAAACAAACCCACAAATGGCCTCTCGGTTCACTGTATTGTAGGAATAAACTAACTTCAGTTAGTTAGAAAATCTCACTTCAGTGCATGTTTCATGCAGGAAAATTCTTTGCCAATAAATATTCTATTTTTTTCAACTACTGGAAAGACAACAAATAGGGAGAAAATGAAATGGAGACAGGGGAACTTAAAATGCAAAAAACACCTTTTCAAGCAGCAGACCCAAGAGCAGATGTTGTACTTTTAACATATTTAGATAGCTTTTTAAAAAACTGACAGCCTTATAATGGTGCAACAGCAGCTTTCTTCAATCAAAGGCAAAGCAAAAAATAAGCTGGATTCACTCAATCTGATACCCTGACACAATAAAAAGAACCAGGCACGTAAGTGTTCCTTGAAGACACAGGCAAAAATAAAAACTTATATGGACAAATAAATCCTCTTAAAAATAATATTAAAAAACTGGCATCCCAACCCTGACACCTAGACAAATATTTGCTAGGTGAACTACTTCTCTATGATCCTTCCAAAAAACAAATTGCAACTTTTATTAATACAAATTTCCAAAATTAGTTCCAGGTCTACAGTACAGCCTCATCTCTTATGAGATGAGCAGTACACTGGTAAGAGAGGGTTTCTAATGCTTTCAGGGAAGATGGCCAGAGGACAGTTTCAGGACCCTTCTTCACAAACACTCTGGAGGCAGCAGAAGCTCACAGCTCTACCAGGTGGCCATGAACTAAAGTACCAGAAGGTCCTAGTCCCTCCTCTCACATAAATGCAGCTGAGAAGAGGTGGACGATATAGCTTAATCTAAGTGCAAAAAGGAGCAGGGCAAAGTGGGATGAAGTGACAGCCATAACTACTGAATTTTTACATTTCACTTTCTCAAAAGCACTTTACAATGTCAGATAGCTGAAGTATGATTCACCCTGAAGACTCATATGCTTTATTAGTATGCTTTCTTGACAGAGCCCGCAAGCTATTTAACTGAGTTCTCCTAGTTTTTCAGTTGGAAAGGGATTAGAGCAATCCTAAATACAAAGAAAGATAATGTACAGATAGAGAGGGAAGCAGGGAAAGAAAAATGCAAGAGTTTAAGCAGAAGAATATTGAGAGAGAGAGGCTTTTTGAACAGGCATTTTTACTTGTACAGCCTGCCAACATACTGTCTAGCATACAAAGGCCCATGCCTGTCCTCCGTACTATCCATGTGCAAAAGAATTCACTTTCTAGAGAGAAAAACCATCATAAAATAGCTGAGGAGAAAAACTAAAGTAGAAGAGAGAAACCGAAAGAAAATCCTCAAAAAACAGTCCTCAAAATAAACATATGCCTGACTGGCAGTACCAATTAGAGGAACCTGACTAGGGTCATATTTTAAGGAATACAAATTTGTGCTCCAATTTCTTGAGAGCTAAATTTTCAGTAGATTATGTCACCAAACCTCCAGCTTATTTTTCTTCTTAATTCCTTAATGAAAGTTAAACTGTATACACACACACATAGAAGTGGCTAAATGTACAATCTTTCACCATAGCTAATTATAGCTACAAAACCTTTGTCTTACATACAAAACAGTATTCCAGTGTGAACCTTCACAACTTTTTTTCATGACTTTAAAAACACGTATGGTACTGTACAACAGTAAGTTACAAGGTTTCTCATGCAGGGAAGTATGCAACCTAGAAGAAAGAATGGGATCTAAGATGAATACACATTATCGGTTTTGACAGATGAGCTTTAGAGAATCTTGTCGTAGCAGTTAAAGACATAATCAGGTAGCTTGCTCTCTACCAACCCCCCCACACCAGAGTCCATAGAAAGTCAGAGGTACCCAGGTCTGTCTTTCCGTAAGAATCCAGATGGCTAGGTTATGTTGCTGGCTAAAATGGGCTTGAGCTGAGAACGCTGTTTGACATTAGAGCTAATCTGATCTAGTGGTCAGTTGCTACGCAAAGGCTGGTCACCTTTCCCAGGCACGTATTTGCTTCTGCTTCCCCAGCATAAGCCCTGCCACTCCAGACCCCACAGAAAGCTGTTCAGGAACAAACTGTCCCCACCTACAAAAAAGGCTATCTGATAATATGATTTCCTAAACTGGCTCAGCAAGACGTCAGACCTAAACCAAGGCCAAGGAGGGAGTGGTTGTGTACAGGCACACTTCTGATGCCTAGGAGCAACAAGCTAGAAACTAGACTTGTCCTTACCACCAAATCACACATTAAGGTGGATTCTAACTGCAGCAAGATAAGCATAAATTCTGCTGGCTTCACTGGGGAAGACAAAATCTGTTCAAGTAGCAGAAAGCTGTGTTCAACACAGCATTCTGCTAGCTTAACAGGCAGCAAAATCCTTACACCATCACAGTATGCAATAATAGACTGTGTCCCTGATTTCTAGTCTAGAAAGTATTTAAACTCATAACATACTTTATAATTTTTATACAGACAGAACTTATCTGTAGTTATTTAATATCAACCCAATGATAAAATTCCTAACCTTGTCAGGAAAGACAGAGGTTTGTTTTCATGTCATCAATGAGAGGAGCAAGACCAGAAATTCAGTCCAATTGTTGATGGCACTCCTGTAAGCTTTCCACTTCCAGACAGAGCATTTGCATAAAACAGAACTTCAAAATACAAACTGCAGATGTTTCTTATTTCACATTTGGCACAGAGACTACATATATTACCTCACACCTCCTACGCTGGCTTGCCTCTTTGTCTTCGGACTTGATGCACTATTCACCCCATAGAAACACAAAATTATATTCTTAGTTTCCATTCACTAACATACAGTAACTGCAAAGGAGAAGGCTACCTTTTAAACTTGGAAAGTTTATCACAATATGAAGAGGGGAACATCTAAGAAAATAAACACATTAAGTTAAGCTTAAAGTTAATATAAACTTTGAATAGCAAGCCCTCAGGACACGCAGTCAGTTCCTAGAGTATGTTAAAAAGCTGTGTACCTGTAGGTAACCAGCTGCATCCTTCTCCTATCACAAAAAAAAAAGCTAATGATCGCAGATTATCATCTATGTCTCAGCCCTTCTTGCAGCTTAGCTTTACTGGTACTCAAAACCATGATCAGGTAAATTTTTCTCCAAATTCCTTGTCATTCCAACATTCTCCTTACAGAATTACCTTTGTCCTGCCTCATTCTGTTTAAAGGGTTAATTCAGTCTCCTCTATGTAAAGTAATCACAACTGCTCAAACGAGACAAAAAATACTAAACGGTTTTAAGCAGTTCCCACACTTAGCAAAGTGGATCAAGTAAAGCAGTCTAGCAATCTTACTTTTTTCAAACAAAGAGTGTAATTTCTTTCCTCCTTGTAATCAGATATCAGATCTAAAGACATCCTTGATGCTAAAATAAGTGGTGAAGACAGAGACAAAAAAAAAAAATTCACCAAAACATTTTGCTCAAGTATAACAATATTAGAATTTTTCCATCATTTTTCAAAGAGGTCTACTGTGTGTTATACACACAACAGGATCTACTTCAATATGGACATCCCAGAGACTGAGCCTCCAGAATACAGTTTCAGCACATGCCAACAGAAGCACGCACATCATGTAAAGGAATTCTCACACTGCTACATTTGGGTTAAAAGGACAAAATTCTGGCTTCACTTAAATGATTAGGACATTTTCCTTACAAATTTCCAATGTTCATGTCACAAGGCACAACCTTCCCCCAAGCTCAGCTTCTCAGCTTCCACTCATATCTATTCAATATAAGCAAGGATAATACTCTGGAATTTAAAGAGAAAGAGTAGTAGTAAAAAAACAAACAAACAAACAACAAAAATCCTTCACCATCAACCCTACCTAGGATACTTCCAGTCCAAACCTGTACTTCTTGTGTTTCCATCTTCACAACTACAATCATTTTTTAAGTAAAACTTCACATTAAGATAAATCTACCAACCAAAGCCCTCATTCAATCACTTTGGTATTTCAGATGAAAAAATGAACAGGAAGAGGTTAAGATCACAACTGTCAGCTTTGTTTCCCATGAAGTCTAGCAAAAGTGAAAAAGTTTCAAGAAATGGTATTTTCAGTGCCTTTTAGTGCTTCTAGCTGGGTCACTATACTCCCACTTTGTTTTCTTATTACCCACAGAACTATCAGGCCTTTGATCAGTGCTAGTCACTGAACTTTTATACAAAGGATTAATTCTCAACTATAAGAATGTCTCCACAGGTTCAAAATTGCCAAAAAGTATAAATAGCTTTGCTGTAGAGTAGGCATTCAGGAGAGAAGATACCATCTTTTAACAAAATACAGACTTGAAAAAAGTCTTATTTATTCTGAAACATTTAAAAAAGTTGCAGCCTTCCACACCATCTGGAAACTATGCTACAAAAGGAGTAAAGCAGACATTAAAGGATACCTTATAAGGAATCTCAGATCTGACTCCAGGACAATTCAAGAATGTTTCTCGTCTGAATACTATACCACCAGTCTCTTAGCATATTAGGAAGTTGAAAGTTTGAAAAGCATCATTTGCTTTTCTGCTTGCATTTGCTAAGTCTGCTTCAGGTATTTTAACCAATAAAGAAGCAGCATGACTTTTTCTTGACACTCCTTGCACTGCCCTTCCTCAGCAAGACTGAGATAGTCTCCTCCTACCTCTCCAGTCATTATCCATTATTCTGGACCCATTTCAACCTGTATGCGAGTCCACTAATTTATGTAAGCTACACTGTCCAGGGGAATTAACGTCACTTTTTCCTGATCCTCTCTCTTAATCTTCCTTGGCCTTCAAGGTAACTCTGAAGATTAACTATATACTTCCTGATGTCATCAGCAGCAGTGAAGCACAACCGTGCTAGGAGATTTTTTCACTATCCGTTTGACTCCAGGTATTCTGCACCTACCTAACACCAGCATAGGTGCTTCCTGCAGCAATGTCTCACACCACAGTCAGGCAACCATAAATCCTGTCCTCAGTACTTATTTTACTTTAGTATGCTCCTGGTCCAGCTCCCCAGACTAGCTTGCCATAAGGTTAAACAAGTGCTAGAGTGAGCAACTGGAAAGCAGTACGGACACAAGCAGAGTTACCCAGAAGGGTGGAAGCAACTACCCACTAGATTATCTTAGCTGTAAAATGAAATCATGCCCTGCAATTGACCCACATACACTCCTTCAGGGAAAAGGCAGAGTTTGCCTGTCACAACTTCCTATATTTCAAGGACTACCATACCTTGACAGAAAAAAAAAAAAAAAAAAACAAAAAAACCAAAAACCTCTCAGTACTTGCCTTTGTTTTATTTGTGTTAACGCCTCCTTCTACAAGAGGGGCCATTCCAGTCTTGAAAAACAGCAAAGATCCCTGGGGAATGAGGACAGAAAGATGCAGTGCCACTTACAGCATGGCTGGCTGTGAAGAAATAGGTCACTTGAGCGTAGCCGTGCAATCAATAGGATGTTCGAGCCAGACAACCAGGCCAGATACTAGAGAACAGTGTCTGGGGAAAGCTGGTGTCCTCCGGGGTGATTCCACAGGGGTTAGCAGTTTCAGGGTACATGAGGGATGATGGATCAGGACCAACACAAATCTAAGCACACTTGTGAACGTATTTACACAAATTATTCCCTGCTGTGTGTTCTCCTCCTCTGGGCCTCTGCAGCCAATCTGCAGTCTCCCATGTGCCACATTTGGAACCTCCTCATCTTGCCCTAGACAGCAACAAACTCCCACATGGGAGCTTAGACAGAAACCAGAACCCTACAATACTTCCGTGCACCTTCCCCCTTTGTGTTGGCATGAATAAACTTCAGGGCTACATATAGTATTATTCCAGGCCTACCAAAAGAAATACTCAAAACAAAGATTTCCTTCTTCAGAAGGCATACTGGGTGCAGGTGCCCAGGTGCTGGCGAGGGGCTGCAGGGCAGCCCCGGTGAGGAGCAGCCAGGGCTGCCCTGTGCCAGACACAGCTGGTTCCAGCCAGCTCCAACCCACCCACAGCAGGGCACAGCCCAGCCCCACAGACAAGATGGCGGCTCCTCTGGGAAAGCGTGTGTAAGGGAGGGCAAAACACTGCCTGGAGCAATGAGTGAGCAGAAAAAAGATGAGAAACACCCCTGCGAGCCCAGAGGTGAAAGTGGGAGGGGAGGAGGAGCAGCAGCTCTGTGCACCTGCGCAGATTGCTGTCACCCCCTAGAGAGACCAGGCTGAAGCAGAGGAACACGCTGAGAAGGAAGGAGCATGGAGAGGAGCTGCCACGGACTGACCCCACGGTCAAATCTCTTTCGCCTAAATTCTAGGTGTTCTTTGGAGAAACTACAGATGCACTTATCCTAACTAGCACTTCCTTCACCACCATCCCCTAGTATAGCCATGATGGCTCAGGCTGCTTTTTACTATATACTTATTCTGTACAACTGTTTAATGCATTCTTCTCAAAAATCATTAAACTAATTAATACTTCCTTTAAAGTTTTAAAAGCACAGAATTACTGGAATACTGTCTATATTCAATCAGTAAATGTTTAACATATAGTTAACACACAAGATATTAGAACAACTGCTAACCCCTAAGAACAACAATATAATACACCTTTACACTTATCACTCTTTTCTTGCTAAGCACTTAAGACATTCATGTTTTGTACACATTAAAAGAGCAGATACTATGTCCATAAAAGCCAATTGCCTAAATGGAGGGAAAAAAAGCATTGCTTTTGAAGGGAAGCAAGTGACTCCTCCTGTTCACCACCACTCAAACAGAGAATGCCATTCCACGTCACTGCGATCTGTGAAAGATAGCAAAGGCCATTCTAGCAGCCAGTCTCACAGATGGAACACTGTATTTTTAAGCTTGGGTAATCAATCTTTACAATGCACCATATATATATGTGTGTATATACAAACACACACACTTAGAACTGGAAACAATTTGAAGTCTACCCTCGGTAACACGAAGTCACCATTTACTGCCTTGGCCAGCCTGCAAAGACAAATCTGCCTTCTCAAGAAGTCCTGAGAGCTGTCACATCCCCAGCTGCAGACCTCCAGCAGCTGCACACCAATACAACTTGTTACAGAAATTAAACCACTGGATTTCTGTCACCTGTCCACCCCAAAAGATGAAAAAGTTTCATTGTCCTTGTCCTCCACACCCTGGCTGTGGTGTGAAGCTGCCTGTGAACTCCATGGGTAGGTACCCCAAGTAGACAACACCCCAGAGGCCTTACAGTGTGTTGTGACTCTACTGCTGCTGACACTTTGATTGTGATGTAATGAAATAATCTGTCAGACCCACGTGTGTCATGCTTGCTACAAACAAGGGTTAAGTATGAGAATGCAGGTGACTTCTGGGATTTGCCTCATGAACAATTTGCCACATTGCCAGGGCTCTAGGGTCACAGCTAATATTTTTAGGGAGTGTCAATCACATCTTTTTAAGCACCTTACTTCTAGTTTTTACCACTTCGTACTTGTCACCTAAATAGCTATTATTAGCCACATTTCAGTAGTGGTCAACTATTGGTAATATTGGACAGTGGAAAGCAGCTTGACTAGAGATGGTTCAGTTTACTGAAGGCTGTTCTGATTTCAGCTGAGACAGAGTTAACTTTCTTCAGAGTAACTAGTATGAGGCTATGTTTCAGATTTGTGCTGAGAAGGCAGCTGATAACATGCTGATGTTTTTAGTTCCTGCCAGGACAGCCAAGGAGTTTTCGGCTTCTCTGCTGTGCTGGTGTCTGCAGGTGCAGAAGAAGCAGAGAGGGAGCACAGCCCCAATTACTAGCCTAAGATTTGACCTAGGGTCTTCTCCGTAAGTGCACTCTTTCTCTGGGTTGTCTCCATCTGGGTCGCCCCTCTCTCAAGGTCTTCTCAGTCTCTCGGACACTCGGGCTCTTATCTCCATTCTGGGATTGTGGTTTTGGGACCCTCCCTGCTGCAGAATCATTAGCCAGGAATGGGCTGAGCCTTAATCACCAAGTGGTGAGCAGTATCACTGTGTATCACTCATCTGTATATTTGTAAATATTACTATTATCATTATTATTATTCTCAATATTATTGTAGTTTAGTTATTAAACTGTTCTTATCTGAACCCATGAGTCTTTTTTCCCTTTACCCCATTAATTCTTTCCTCCATCCCCGGGGGGGAGATACAAGAGGGTGTTGTGGTGTTTGGCAGCAAGCCAGGGTCAAAACTACAATAAAACTAACAAATACTTGTTATTTAATTTTAAAGTATGCTTGCTTCACTTTACACAGGCACCTGTCAGACACACACAACCTAACTGAATGACTACATACCCCAGTGCAAACACATCTAGATTAACACTTTCATAGACTTAAAAGAGTTATTAACCAACTGTTCACTGGATAGTCTAGATGAATAAGCAAAGGGCTTGAAACCCTGCACGTCCTTCACTGCAGTTACTTAAAATCCTGCAGCATAGTGGATAACAGCTGTTTTTAAAGAGGTATAAACTATGCTGCAAGGTTTTCATAAACAGTTAAATGTGTACAAGAAGACTGAAAGAATGTAAGTCAATCCTATACATTCCAAAAATAGCAATTTAATTTTTCATGACAGGTACTGTAACTGTGAGAGGCTGAATTTATTTCGCATGGGCAGCAAACTTTATCATTAAATCCACTGGTTAAATAGGAAGCACCTTTTTAAAAAAAAAATAAAAAAATAAAAAAATCTCAACAGCACACAAATAAGACAGCACTTTTTTTTTTCCAAAAAATGTATTCCTACTGAAGTGAAAAGCAAGAATAACGTGGCAATTACAGGACTGAATAAAACCAAAGGCCACAAATTAAGTTCTCCCCTAGAAGTGTCCTTGCCTGTTATAAAAGAACCAGAACTAATTTGCATATATTACATAAAATCTGATAACTCCCCTGTGTAAATAGTTACAGAATTCTTCAGTAGGCACCTAGCTTTGTAAGGGAATTGGAAGATTTTCAAACAAAATAAGAGTTCTAAATACCCATATCCATAGATAACTAAAATACAATTAGCAAAATAGAATGCTTTTCAGTAATAAACACAGCTTAAGAAGAATACATAGGCATTAACTCTTATGCTCCCACACCTATATTAAAAAGACAATCAGAACACCTAGCAAATAGTTGCTCCTAAAGAATTAAATGTATTTTGTCAAAAGAAGAACTCATTCAGCTTGAAAACTAAATGCTTAAACTCCTCCTTCCTAGCAGGATGCTACAGTTCTCCAACAAAATATTTTTCCCATGGGCAGCTTCCTTCTCAAAAAACAAAAAAAATCTAACCTGGCAATAATATAATAGCATAGGATCTTAGTAGCCATCAACCCTTCATTAAAATGCCTGCATGGAGCTAATTAGCTTTCTCTTCTTCAGAGGGATTAAACTCCATGGAAAAGCTTCTCCACTCTTTCAAAGCAAGACTGATGAAGGAACGGAGTACTATGTTGGAAATTACAATGCGCAGATCATATCTCAATGTTAAACTGTTAGCTACTTACTTTCTAATTAACCACCACCTTCTTCTAGTCTATCTTATCTCAAATTAGAGACTTTTCTACAAGTTCTTCTTCCCTTACACTTCCACTGCTTATATATAAATGTACATTTTGAACTTCATATTGACCCTATTTAAAGGAAAGGAGGGATGGGGGAGGAAAGAAAGGCAATACACAAGATGATTTCTCAAATCTTAAAGACAATTCCAACAAACAAGCAAAAGAAACACATTCATCCAATAGCTGACTGATCAGAATTGATGACAAACTCAACACAGTAGTACAACACTTTCTTTGACCCCAACCAAAAGAGATGACACAGTAACAAATGGCACAATCCAAAGTTTTCTGAAACAAATGTAAAAATTAACACCAGCAATCTTTGTAACAGTCCAAAGTTAGTGCCAGCATCTGCTTGTGATAAAACCTTCCAATATTCTTGCCCCAAACACAAATAATAAAGAATTGAAACACCCTCAATACCCGCAGTTGTCATCACATTAACTGAAATCTCTGCACCTAGTGTTCAGAATACCCACTATCTTTGCAAGCTGCAGCACAATGATAATGTAACTCCATTTTTCTGCAGGAAGCAGTTAAAAAAAAAAAAAAAGGAAACCTCACAACATTTCAACAAGGCAAACGTATTTTACATAGAAATTAATAATAATAGTGCAAAAAAAAAGGAACAATGTCTTCTTTCACATTATAGCGACTGAACATTAGACTACTTGTAGAGATTCAGGCAGCTGCTGAGAACGTCTCAGCAGCTCTTGTATTTGCAAGAAAAATCCTGTCAGTAGAAAGCAAAACAATCCTGCCATTTAAACATGTCAACTATATCCACATTATACAGACATATTTTGCAATGCCAAAATTAAAACATTAATCCAACTTCCTAAAAGACAAAAAAAAAAAAACATTCCAACAGTTAAAAAAATTATTCCAACCCTGACAGCAGAGCCAAACCACAAATTTTCACAGTGACTGATTACTTCAGTAAGTCAAAGTATCACAAAATATTTGCAGGAACTCTGCTAGAGTAAAGCAGGTGATATAGTTGGTAACATTTTCAAACCCTGAAAAGGGCATCCAGAAGAGCCGGTGCCTAGTCTTACCTGCCCAAAAGGAGCGCTCACACGGCTCTGCGATCAATTCACCTACCTTCCTCGGCCAGTTCTGACAGCCTTTACGGCTGAAAGTTAGCCCATCGCTTACAGGAAGGTTGTCTCCCCTCTAACAACCTAACTCCGAGCATAAAATATCAACGTATCCCCGCCAACCCGCAGGAACCAGGCTCTAAAGAAAGAGATGAGGAAAAAAAAAAAAAAAAAAAAAACAAACAAAAGGGTGAAGGAGAAAGAGAAAAAAAAAAAAAAAAAAAGTCGACCGATTTGTTACAGTCTAAATTTAAAACATAAAGAAAAGCTCGCTCCAGCCTCTGCCTAAGGGAATACTAACAACACGGCGCGGGGGGGGAAGCCCAAAACAAGGAAACGGATTATGTAGGTTAAGCTCAGCTTTTATTATCCGCTGCAAGGTCTAGCGAAATAAACACCGAGCCCCCCGGACGGACGGCCCGTCGCCCTCGGCCCCGCTAGGGGCCAAGGCAGCGGCAACGGGCCGGCCCCCGCGCCCTCTCCGAGGGGCCCCGCCGCCACGTCCCCCCTCACGGAGCAGAGAGGGGGGTATAATGCTTCCCGTCCGCCGTGGGGAGGAGGCTGCTCTCCTAGACGTTTTTGTGGGGACCCGGGAGGGCGCCGGACCGGGGAAGAGGAAGAGGCCCGGCCCGCCCCACCGCCGCTGCCCCACTGCGGCGGGGCCCTGGCGTCTCCCACAGCCCCATCCCTTCCCGCCCCGCCGCGCCTCTGCTTACCCGCCTTGTAGCCGCGCAAGCTGAGCTGGGGGTGCAGTCCTCCCCACATGGTGCCACACCGGGCCGGGCCGGACCGGGGGGGCCGCTGCTCTCCGGCAGCGGCGGCGCGGAGCTGCGCTCCGGCGGCCCCGGCCCGGATGGCCGGCAGAAGCGGCCGCTCCCGCTGCCGAGGGAAGGGAGGTTAGCGGGGAGCTGCCGCCTTTGCGGGGGCTGCTGCTCGCCCCAAGGACACCGCAGCCATAGTGCCGGGCCGCGACCGCGGAAGGCGGTGGAACCTCGCCGCCCCCCTCCCAGGAGACAAAACTTGCTTTATTGCGCTGCCGCCGCCGCCTGCCTCTCCGGCGCTGGAAGCGGGGCGGAGACAGGGGCGGGAGCGCTGCAGATGCTGCTGCTGCTCGGGGCCGAGCCGCTTACACAACCCGGCCCACGGGGAGGGGGCGCGGGGCGAGCGGCTGCGGTGGGCCGGGGCCGAGGCAGCGCCGGGCCTGGGGGCGAGTCCGCCCGGCCCGGGCCGCAGCCCCTGCGCCCCCGCGGTGCTCGGCGATGCGGTCCCCGCGCCCCTCTCAGGCCCCACCACGGCCGCAGCGGTGTGTTGGGGCTCCCGGTGGCCTCGGGTTTGGAAACTTACCGGTCCGGTTCCCCACGAGGCGCCCCTGGACGCGAATGAGCCCCGCGGGTTCCTGGCCGCTTGGCCTGGGATCGAGGCAGGGGCCAGTTAGCAACGGTGTGTAACTGTCATCAGGGAAACCGCTTAACTGAAAGCACTTAATTGGGTATAAAGATAATTGGAAAAGTGAAATGCCTTACTCCAGCATTACAGCGTTTGAAGTACCCAAGGCCAGTATGTGCAGATGAGTAGAGTTTGTAATAAAAACATGATTTTCCTGTACTGTCTTGTTTTAGTAACAAAAAGTAGAAAGAAAGAATTGTAACGTTCATTTGGATGATGAAAGATTCCACCAAAAGATTCTCAATATCATCCTAAAGTTTAAACCACAGGACTGGAAACAAAATGCTCCAGTCAGCAATAATTCAAACTCAGTANAAAGTCGACCGATTTGTTACAGTCTAAATTTAAAACATAAAGAAAAGCTCGCTCCAGCCTCTGCCTAAGGGAATACTAACAACACGGCGCGGGGGGGGAAGCCCAAAACAAGGAAACGGATTATGTAGGTTAAGCTCAGCTTTTATTATCCGCTGCAAGGTCTAGCGAAATAAACACCGAGCCCCCCGGACGGACGGCCCGTCGCCCTCGGCCCCGCTAGGGGCCAAGGCAGCGGCAACGGGCCGGCCCCCGCGCCCTCTCCGAGGGGCCCCGCCGCCACGTCCCCCCTCACGGAGCAGAGAGGGGGGTATAATGCTTCCCGTCCGCCGTGGGGAGGAGGCTGCTCTCCTAGACGTTTTTGTGGGGACCCGGGAGGGCGCCGGACCGGGGAAGAGGAAGAGGCCCGGCCCGCCCCACCGCCGCTGCCCCACTGCGGCGGGGCCCTGGCGTCTCCCACAGCCCCATCCCTTCCCGCCCCGCCGCGCCTCTGCTTACCCGCCTTGTAGCCGCGCAAGCTGAGCTGGGGGTGCAGTCCTCCCCACATGGTGCCACACCGGGCCGGGCCGGACCGGGGGGGCCGCTGCTCTCCGGCAGCGGCGGCGCGGAGCTGCGCTCCGGCGGCCCCGGCCCGGATGGCCGGCAGAAGCGGCCGCTCCCGCTGCCGAGGGAAGGGAGGTTAGCGGGGAGCTGCCGCCTTTGCGGGGGCTGCTGCTCGCCCCAAGGACACCGCAGCCATAGTGCCGGGCCGCGACCGCGGAAGGCGGTGGAACCTCGCCGCCCCCCTCCCAGGAGACAAAACTTGCTTTATTGCGCTGCCGCCGCCGCCTGCCTCTCCGGCGCTGGAAGCGGGGCGGAGACAGGGGCGGGAGCGCTGCAGATGCTGCTGCTGCTCGGGGCCGAGCCGCTTACACAACCCGGCCCACGGGGAGGGGGCGCGGGGCGAGCGGCTGCGGTGGGCCGGGGCCGAGGCAGCGCCGGGCCTGGGGGCGAGTCCGCCCGGCCCGGGCCGCAGCCCCTGCGCCCCCGCGGTGCTCGGCGATGCGGTCCCCGCGCCCCTCTCAGGCCCCACCACGGCCGCAGCGGTGTGTTGGGGCTCCCGGTGGCCTCGGGTTTGGAAACTTACCGGTCCGGTTCCCCACGAGGCGCCCCTGGACGCGAATGAGCCCCGCGGGTTCCTGCCCGCTTGGCCTGGGATCGAGGCAGGGGCCAGTTAGCAACGGTGTGTAACTGTCATCAGGGAAACCGCTTAACTGAAAGCACTTAATTGGGTATAAAGATAATTGGAAAAGTGAAATGCCTTACTCCAGCATTACAGTGTTTGAAGTACCCAAGGCCAGTATGTGCAGATGAGTAGAGTTTGTAATAAAAACATGATTTTCCTGTACTGTCTTGTTTTAGTAACAAAAAGTAGAAAGAAAGAATTGTAACGTTCATTTGGATGATGAAAGATTCCACCAAAAGATTCTCAATATCATCCTAAAGTTTAAACCACAGGACTGGAAACAAAATGCTCCAGTCAGCAATAATTCAAACTCAGTAAGAGGCTTTCCCCTCCCTCTAGCTGCTTTAAGTCTCCTCCAAGGACTTTGAGAGATAATTCTGCAATAGCAGCCTTTGTGTTACTGTTGTTTGCAACTGCAGCCCAGTGGTCCCCATTGTAAACTGCCTTCTGAACAACCGTACCCAGACCCGATCGGCAATCCACATTGTCAGATAAAAACATAAACAGAAGGAGAAAATACTTGGACAGCTTCTAATTTCAGTGTAACCGTTGCCAAAATTACAAACCAACCACCACCACCAAGATAAGAAAAGCAAGGCTTTTAGACAGTGCTGCAGAGTATGATGGACATGACAGCTTAGGGAGGTGAGGTAAAACAGGAGCAGTTCTGTGTTCATGTGGAAACGTTCACAGTCAATAAGTCATATCTGTGTTCAAACACTTCCTGCTGACCTGATGCATTTTTAATTAGTATTTGATGATCTCAGAGTAGGTTTTATCTCTTTGGAAAGTTATATGTTATATTTCAGCACTAGTCATATTTTATTCATGCCTAGCTGGGTATTCATAATGTACTCAGTAAAAGAGAGGCCTCAGAAACACTGGAATGAGCATGTAGAAATGCTGCATATTGTTATTTCATTCTCTTTCTTATCTATATAAAGTCCTTACGTATGACATGACATGCATTCCTCCCCAGCTCATTTTAACTATGGAGCGTAACTGTCACTGGGTGTTTTGTAGGGAGAGTTGTAGAAACACAGGATTCAAAAAGTTACTAAATAATGAATAAAACCCCCAAATACTAAAACTCCAGGAGATCCCATCAAAACCTTCAGACTGTTGCTAGAGGTCCTCTGAATGAAAAAAAGATTGGAAGTATTTTTAACCACAAATACTAGCTTACACTAGAAGACCAATGCGAGAAAATAAATTATTGCTAATAACACCTTTCAACCCTGAAGCCAACTTCAACATCAAAGAATGTTATGAGAGCAAGGTAGGTAAACCTGAATATAAGAAAGAAGAAAAGCTAAAGTATCTTGCAAAACACTCAACAACAAGGAACACGTAAACAGCTTAGTTCAAGGCCTCTTTAAAGGACTTGTCTGCGTGTAACATTTCTTGCATGCTGTTTTGTGGGACAAGCATGTGTACTTAGGATATTTGATATTTACAGGAGGACATAGTGGAGCTGTGAGGAAGCTGAATATGATGAAGAGGAAGGCATCCAGCAGCAAGCAAGGAGAAAAATTACCTCATCACTGCTGAGCTTTGGAGTTTGTGATGCTGTCCTGTAATGCAGCTGCAAGAATCCAGAGGCATATCACAGCCCCACAAAGCTGCATGCCTGGAAAGGGTGTGATAACAGTTCTTCCATCTCCTAATAAATGTCACTGCAGCGTTTTTGTGGACCTTGGTACTGCCATTCACGGAAGCTTTTATGGTTTCCTTTGTATGTCCTCTCTGCTAATGAACAATACCCCAGAGGAAAAAAGCAGATAAAAAGACCAACATGAAGGTGGCAGAACACGACCAGGTAGTCTGGCTGAATAATCTCCAACAGCAACGCCGTGTCTTACAAGGTGTCCCCACTGGGACATCTGTGCTTTGACAGTGCTGCTGCTCAGAGCAGAAAGAAAAAAAAACATGCTTAAATTTAAGCAGTCAGGTAACAGAACCTGAGACATGTTCATCCTTTTGATTGGATTTTAAGTTATTTTTATAGAAACTAAATGTAATTATTAAAGCTTTTCATAGACCTCAGTGTATCTGCCTGGAAACAAAGCCAAACTGAAGGCAGTAGTTTTACTCTATAAATAAATTTAGCTTGTTAATGCTTTATTCAATGCTTTATTCACTATCCAGCAATGTTTTACATCCCCTTATGTACACAGTTCTAGACCAGGAGTAGTATTTGGTTTAGATTTTTAAAAAACCTCTTTAAACAGTATGCTAACCGGTTTGGACCTCCTGCAGAGATGAGTTTATGTTGTTTAGTGCTGCTGAAGCAAGCTACTGCTTTCACGTGGATATCAACTTTACGATGCAGCGGGCCCTGAGGACTTCCCAAACCTCTCTTCTTAACAAGTCTCTGTTGTTCCACCTACAAGGCCCAAGCATGCAGAGGTGGTGGGTAGTACTGGCTCCGGTCTATTTTACATGCATTTGTCCCTCTGTGCCTGATGGAGCCTACGTACACTAAGATGACTTGCATTAGCTTATCACCTCTTGCATTTCTTGGGTTGATAAGAATCAGGAGCATGGCAATCTGTGTTTCAGTACTGCCCCACTCAAGAAGGGTATAAAGGTCTCCATATTTACAGAAAAATGGCATCCTGGTACAAGGGAAAACTGATGTAACCTTACACATGAATCAACAGTAAGTGGAAACAGCCTGTGTCCCTGGATTATTGTGAAATGTGATGCCCTAGACAATGAATGGACTCAAGTTCTTACTGTCTGAAAAGCGTCCCCACTTCTTTCCTCATGATCCACAAACTCCACCTTCTTGGCGGAGTCAACAAAGAAAAATAACAACAGAAAGCAACAGCTTAAGCATTGTTAATAGGCAGATGCTGTCTCATTAAGGTCAATTGCAGCACATTTTACCCAAGGGTTGGTGATATATTTCCAGACTGAGAAATTACATCTCTTTTTTTTTTTTCCTGAATAAAAACATAATACTCTAAATGGAATTAAACTGAAGAATAACCTCTGAAAGCAGCATTTTTCTTTTATTAAAGCCAGAAATGTATTCAATATTCAATATTTATTCTACACACTTGCTTTCACATTTAATAGAATTAAAAGATTATTAAAAGAACCTGAATGCTAAATAGCTAAACATTGTTCTAAGAGAATGCAGACGGTTTCCCCTAAGACATCAAGTGTGTGTGCATTCTATCAAAAAACAACAGCAACGTTTCTGCAAGCACATCCATATTGTAAATTATTTTAAAATTAAAATCACAAATTTTCAGTTATTGGATTGTTTCACTAACTACAGAAATCCTTTTTCTCCACCCACAACTTTTTCGGTTGAACACTGTGTCCTAGCAAAATCTAAGCAGCCTTTAAGAAGCCTTAGAGCAATTCCTCCTGCTTTGCAAAAAATAACTATATATGTTACAAAGCAAGAAGTTAAGCTCTATTGGGTGGCACTGTAATTAAGAAGAGATTAGTTTACCTAATAAGCTGCACCCCTGGTGGTAGGGGCAGGTTTACCTACAAAAGACTGTATAGCATTAACAATAAACTGTATCACCTAATATCTGGAAGGCAGGTGTCATGAACTAACATGGTGTATGCAACATTTTTATTTTTGCTTTTTCTACAGGCAAATGCGAGTGCACGTCTTTCACAAAGGAACACAAATGGATACCATCTTGAATCTGCTTTGTCCTGCCCTTTCAGGAACAGCTTATACCACAAGAGAGAGGGAAACCCAAGCAGCTTGTTGTTGCCATAGCTATGGTTTGTTACCAGCCTCCTGAAATTTCAGATTCTTCTTAATGTTCCAGGTTTCAGAATCAGATTTTCACATGATAATCTCAGCCTGAAAATGTTTTGATTTACGTCATTGCTAGAAAACCGTTGGGAGTCAGGGATTTTACATGGTTCATTACTGGTGGGAGGGACAAACACCTTTTCTGTCATATGATTTAAAAATATGTCTGAACTACTTAACTCTGTGTCATCAGCTCTGATACCACAGAAAGAAGAACATATGCAGGGTTTGGGATCCAGTGACATCTAACCAGTAACTTGTGAGGATAATCAGGAATTTCCCAGGTCTGTTTTTCTCAAGGGGAAACTTGAGTTCTGCTATTCTACCTTCCCTTTTTTCCATCTCCTCCTCTCCCAAAGGCAGTGGGAAAGAAGGGGAAATACAAATGCCTTGGGAGGGGATGGAGAGAATATATGAAAATCTACACACCGCAGGCAGGCAACCACCTTCTCCCAGGCGTCCAGGGTTGGCTTCTAACATATTTAAGAGCCAGACTGCCTGTACTGGAGTAGCTAGCTGCTTCCCCTAGCACTGATGGGTCTCACTGACATGTCTGACTTCCTGAAAGGATGTAACACTGACAAAAAGTATTTTTAAAAAATTGTTTCTCCTATTCATGTTGCATGACTTATTTATAATCTCTCCAAGTTTCTTCTTGAGCCCACTCAAGTCACCTTCACTTTCCATGAACATACTACCTGATTTTAGGAGCATCCATTCTTTTTTTCCCCAGTATGTCTAAGACCTCTTGGTGATATTCTATATCTATTATGATGCTGAAACATCTGATGAAGGTCATATCTGACCTGTTCAATCTAAAAGCTTCTTTGTCTAATAATAAAAAATGATAATTTGTGCTTGATAGTATTCTTTGGTATTCTTCAGAGAGAAATACCAGAAAAATGAAGCAAATGAAGGCGTGAGATATCTGTGCTACCTGTCATCAAACCAGGCAGGCACAATTCAGTTTCAAAATGGTTATACCAAAACCCTTTCAGTTTGGGATTATCAAAATACTGAACTTTTTTGATTTACTTTTCTGCGTTAAAACTTACACTAAAGCCTAAAAAGCCTAGCACTGCTGCAGTTCAGATTTTCAACCCAACTGCTGCTGGCGATGTTTGTATTTCTACAGTTGACATCTTACTTCAAGGCAGCCTTGTTTGACTCTGTGGTATACACAGACAAATTAGTGCAAAAGGATGAAGCATTGAATGATATTGCTATACAATAATTTGTAGATTTTTTAAGCTTTTTTTATGTAGGTTAAACTCCACCTCAGATGTGAAGTAACTGCCATATTAGAAGCACAAAACAGCATTTAGCCTGACCTGTTTAAAACCTACCTACCTTAAAGGTTAATCAAAAAGCATTCCGCTTGTAGGCAGTCACTGAAACAAAGGATCAGACCGTGCAGTGAGGTTCCCTGCTCCATTTCCACCTGGGCACAGAAAGCAGTAAATCCTGTTTTCCTTTTGCAACAAACATCCCTGCTGAATTCTGTAACTTTTGAACAATACAGAATTTAAAACTACAAGTGATTTGTGTACAGGAAGGCCAAACACACTAGAGCACAGACAGCCAGTGATGCAACATTGTTTGAATACTTGGAAATGGAAGTTTCTTCCAAATGGCCCCCATTATCTGCTTATAGCTGAAATATGTAGTTTGTTTACTCCAAGTCAGAAATACAACCTATGAGCACTACCGGTCAGAAAATTATCTGGTCACTTGTGTTGAGCCAAACCCAGGGCTGCTGCAAAGGGATGAAATTTCAGTAAAGTCAATGGAGTTGCGCCAGTTCTCAGTTTAGTCAGCTCAGTGCTGTCATATGCACATATGCAAAAGTCAGATGGAAAAATTTATTTAATGTTTTAACTATAAATACCATTAACTGCATGAAGCTCCCTGCCCAATTTTTTCCTCCATTGACTTTTATTCTACAAAAAACACTGACATTGATTCTACAGTAATTCACTACTATATATCATAATAATGTGGGAGTATTATAATACTTTGTTTTCTCTCAACAGTGAGAGATTCATGCCTGAAATTACTGGGTATTCTATGCCAGTGGAACAAAATCCAGTGTAAAAGGACACATTTAGACTCACCCAGCACACCCCTTGCAGATGTCTCAGAACCAGCCTGCTCCCTGTATGGCGCACAAGGGCTGGCAGCTGTCGGCCATGGCACTGCTGGGAACTTCCCAGTGTAAGTTGGGTACGGAACTATTGGAGAGTAGTGTAGGGGAGAGTCCAGCACAGAGCCACAAAGATGATTAAGGGAATGGAACATCTCCCTTACGAGGAAAGGCTGAGGAAGCTGGGTCTCTTTAGCTTGGAAAAGAGGAGACTGAGGGGTGACCTAATTAATGTTTATAAATATGTGAAGGGTGAGTGTCAGGAGGATGGAGCCAGGCTCTTCTCTGTGACATCCAGTGATAGGAAAAGGGGCAATGGGTTCAAGCTGGAACATAGGAGGTTCCACTTGAATATGAGAAAAAACTTCTTTACAGTGAGGGTGACAGAGCACTGGAACAGGCTGCCCAGAGAGGTTGTGGAGTCTCCTTCTCTGGAGACATTCAAAGCCCGCCTGGATGCGTTCCTGTGTGATCTGATCTAGGTGTTCCTGCTCCGGCAGGGGGATTGGACTAGATGATCTTTCGAGGTCCCTTCCAATCTCTAACATTCTGTGATTCTGTGATTCCCGATGTGCAGGACAAACAGACTTATAAAACACATTCTGGGTTTGTTATGCCTGAGACTGCAAAGCACAACTTGTTTCTATCCTGTGTTTCATATCCTTTAGTCTTTTTAGTAAGACCCTCACAGTAAACTGATATATATATTAGCACACACTTTTTCAGACAAACCCAGTTCGCCCAAAAAAAGGTGGAAAATGCCTGAAACACAAAAAGGGGACTGTACTAGTTTGTACTGACCACAGTGCCCACCAGATTTGTTTCTCAGGACCTCAGGGTTATTATATGACATACATATGAACCCACCACAGTATCCTTAGACTGTTCTGCTTTTGACTTAAAATTATCACAGACAACAGTGTTTATTAAAAGTAACTTTGCAACTCTGGCTTGGCTGTAAGATTGTTTTCTAGTATTCCACTTTTAACGCATTGCTTGAGTGACCAAATTGATATGGGAGGCTTTTCAGTAAACATGCAACCTGATCTCTGGTCGCAGAGAAAACAAGAAGAAATTGAGCTTCTAAGTCAGCATGAATTGAGCTTCTAAGTCAGCATGTGACTTTAAATGCACATACATAAAAGAAGCATAAAAGTTTAAGTATTGCTGCTTAAATTGTTGGGGACTGTCCCACTAATTCATGAATCGCATGGTTTAAGAATTGCACACCACGTAGTGCACCAGTCTACTATTCTAATACCTCAAAGATGAATATCTGGTTAAATCAATTAAAATTAATTGAAGAATCATAATTCCAGTTTTCTGGTTAATGCAGGATGGTGTGGTACAAATACGCTTTATATTCTAACCATTCAGTTCTCATCATTACTGTCTTCTGAGCCAAGCATCAGAAGCTTAATCCAGAACATGGGAACTTCCCCTAGCTTCTGAAGGAAGACTGGTTGCTATCTGTTCACAAGGTAAGTAGCCTGAACCACCCAAACAAAATGCATTCATGGGAAGCGATCTATCTAAAAGTTTGGAACTGGCTGCATCCTTACAAAACAGCATTATGTATATACTCCCAATGTGAAAATTATGAAGAGCGAAAAATATACTGAAACAGGACATGGCAAGCAGTACAGGAAGCTAAAATAGATAGAAACAAATAGGCGTGAAGAAAGTACAAGAGACAATCATACACAAAACTCCCATCTGCAAACTACTCCAGTGAATGTTCCGTGAAGTCAGTTTATTCATGGAAGTCCTTGCTGGAAGACACCACTGAGCTTACATTATGTGAAACCATCACAATGTTGGCCCAGCTGGAATGCATCTCCAGCAGTCACCATGACAAGATCTTTACTTAGCAAAGCCACTACGTTTAAAAGATAGAACAGAAAAATGAGAAAGACATTAAAAGGAAACAGACTGCTGTAATAAAGTATCTTTAAATGCATGTGAATATTACTTCTCTTTCACTTCTGTGTTTGCAGGTAATTGCCGCAAGGATAAGCTAACACAATTTGGACTGAAAACACAAGAAAAGCATGTATTTTGCACTGTATTAAGGGTGGAACTCAAATTACATCACATATTCCAAAACCACTACATTTGCTGCATTTATATGTTACTGCTTTCAGGTGTTACCAATATGCAAGAAGACACAAGTTTAAAGCATAAAATATGTGACCTCTGAAAGTTGACTCTAATTTGAAAGAACTAAAACCCTGAAGTACGTAACGAAGTCTAAAAGCAAAACATAATCAAACAATAATACCTCCTCGGTGTTATATATCCTTGAGTTTATATATTTCAGTTTAAGTAAACCAGTCTCCCTTGCACAGAGGTAAGAAAACTGAGGTATGTAAAACAAAAACTACCAATCATTTTACTTGAGTCTATATTTAGCATTTGCTGCATCATGCTTTAATTGCTGAAACCGCATCTACAGAAACATTTAAAAATCACTAGAAAAAATGTCATCATATCATCATGAGGCACACTGAATTTTCAGAACAAAACTTTACCTTGCAAGATTTCCACATCGGTTCCAAAGTTCTAAAATTCAGACAAATTATCAACATTTTGTTTCCTTCAGATAACCTTCTCAAAGCTCGCCATCACAAACCAAATACAACTTATTACAAATTCAAATTTGGGTGAACACAGATGAAAAGAAAATGTTGGCAGTTTAGTTCCTTCTTTGAAAAAAAAGCAGATAAGTTAGTAAGTACAGGAACTTCCATTGGGCTAGCAAGTCTATTTATTGGTCAAACAGATCCAGCTATCTAGTTTGAGGGGCTGTGAGTTGTGTTTCTTTATCTGATGAAGTCCCTATTTTTCCCTCACTGGGTTTTTTAACGTAATCTTCCATAGGATTTTTAAATATAATTTTGCATGAAGCATATATAGGTACTCAAACAGGACCATATGCTAAGAGACTAGTTTGCTACAGACTCATTCATTTAAAATATAAGTGAGCAGTCACTGAAATGGACTGTCTTGCAGAGTCCTGATGAACCATACATACAGCTGGTCACAGAAATCTTTTCTGCTGTCCCAAGCAATGATTGCAATATAGGGTTTTACTGCCCCTGGACCTCAGCCACTTCAAACATTTCTACAGCACGTGACATGGGGTGCATACAGCAGGTCCTCTCTGCCTGATAGTATTTCCATTTGGAGCAGCACAATAAGAACTTAAAAGCTCCATGATGTGCTATGGCTGGATTTACCAAAAAAGGGCAGAGACAAGAGTTATTAGTTCAGCGCAGAAGAGGACAAGGGCTCAGGGTTCCTGTGGCTCTGGTGTGCGGGGAAGTGCTGCTTGACACACCTGCAGGGTCCCTGAACCCACTTGCAAAGGCTTGAAAAATAACCCATTGACTGGCTGGACCTCAGCACCAACTCTAATGGTTATATACAGGATGAATAAGCACATTAGGACTGTAGAACAAATAATCCAATTAGTTGTACTAATTAATAATACAGTTTACCATCCCAGAAGACGGTATTTTTGAAGGAACTTGGGGTCAGGTTTTCCTAAGCCCTAGTCCTTCCATATTGTGAGCTCTTTGCAAAATCTGCCTGAGAGAGAGTGGGATCATTTGGCAAAGAACAAAAGCCAGATTTCTGAACATGCTCTTCCCCCATCAACTCTCAGCAGCTCTATTTTTAAATACAAAGCTAGCTCCAGAGAATTTCCTAAGATTTGTCAGTCAGTCACAGTGTTACAAATTCAACATAAGAGTGGCAGACATAGCTGGGCTTACTGCTCAGCACAGAAAAGAGAGACCTGTCCCTGTAAACATGTCACAGTGTCGGCAAGTAGCATTTGCTGGATGAGAAATGAGCATGATGCAGGTCCACCTCTGTTCAGTACACACAACACAAATCCTTTCATCAGATTTCAGTTTTGATGCAGGCACTGCCAACAGCTTCAGTCCTGTTCAGCTACTGTGAGTAGGCAAACCATTTAGTGGGTTACTAGTACCTGCAGGAGTAACTGGCAAATGTATCATGAGTTATTTGTGATAGTACATGTGTGTGTTGAGGCTTTCAAAGAGATGGTGTAAAATATCTGTCCCTCTAGGCCTTCATGGTATATAGCCCCTCGTCAGAATCTTTCACTCTTACTCTGCCTTGCACTTTGAGACATCTCTTCTAAACTGGTGGGAGTGAGTCCTGTTGTGACCGTTTCAAAGGTTATGAGAACTGGGTGCACAACAGCCTGCTATAGAGTTGGGAAGGAAGTTCAGGGGTCTCCAGTTTTAATGCTTCCCTGTTACACAATGCTAAATGTCCTTACTACCCATAGAATTGTTTATTCATAGCTTAGTAAGCTGAGGTTTTGCTAAAAATTGATTTTGTTGTAACAGTGATGTAATTATTACTAACTGGTTTCAAGTCTAGCATTTAAATTAAATTCCTTTAAAAATATATAGTGAGAATCCAAACACTCCAATTACTTCTATGCTGTGCATAGCTACAAAGAGTAGATGTAGTTAAAAGTGAATGTAGTTTTTAGAAAATTACTGTTTTCATAATATTTTAAAATACTATCTTCTGAACACTAATAATACGTAGCTGGCTAATAAGAGAAAGAACGGTTAGATCAGAAAAGAGGTTTTTATTAAAGGCAGCTTTAATTTTTCAACCACCACAGTTTTTCTGGCTGTCAGAGTATCAGGTTGCCTAGAGAAAACAGTTTTCCCTTGGAAAGAAGAGATGGGTGTAGGATGTACCCATGAAAATACAATTCCTCTTGGCTGACCTAAGCAGAAGTATTGACTTATGTCTCTGAAAGGGGTTCTTTATTACAGCAGGGTAAATTGTTCAGTAGCTACACAGATGGGTTGTTTTCTGTTTGGATTGTGGGGTTTTTTTCCCCCCAAAAAGGGAAAAGAAGTTGAAATTAGCGGTGAGCTCATAACAGTTTTTTCAACCTTAGCAGATGGCAATGAAGAGAGTCATGGGCAATGTAATAAAGAGGGTGATTTTCCACATTTGTAGAATAGAATGAAGATAATTAAGAAGACAATTCTGAAATAACATCAACTTCCAGACCACAATTAAAGCATAGTTAGCTTTTCAGAAATAAGAAACAGGCTCCTGGTAGGAGGCCCTGAGTTTTCATTTGCCTCTCGAACAGCATGAAATGCGCTAAACAACAACACTCAAATATAATTTCCTGGATGGTACAAAGAACCATCTATCTGCACTATGAAGTAATGCCATTTCAGAAATGTGTCAGTATCAGCTTCTAGAGTTTTCATGACCTCCTCAAAAACTCTTGAGTTCAGAAACTGTTCAAGCTTTATTTAATGTAAGTGTTTTAGGCAGACAGATAAGTAGATTGATGAGTCTTTCTTTCCTTGCCTGCTTTTATGCAGTCTGGGCAGTCAGACCTGAAATCCATCTTGGGGGCCCAATCCTGTTCCAAATTAAGCTGATGAGTGATTTGCTAAACTTAGATAGGGTCAAAAGAACTATCAGCAAAACAGGCATTTAGATCATGAGCTGTCTTCATACAAATTGTTTCAGAAAGCAGTAAACAAAACATAAAGGTTATTTGTCTCCTCCGTAAGAAGGTAGTGACTTTCAGAAAGAGAATAAAAAAACACAGAGAATGAATGAGAAAAAGAGAGAAAGAAACAATGGGACAGAGAAAAAGAAGGGGGAGAGGATGAGAAAGAAGGCAAAAAAAATGAGAGGCAAAGAAGCAGATAGAGAGAAGGAAAGTGAAAGGGAAAAAAAGGAGAGAATGAAAGAAAAAGAGAGAAAGAGAAAGAAAAAGAAACAAGGTAAGAAAGGGAGAGGGAAGGAAGCAAGAAAGAAAAAGAAAAAAGAAAAAAGGGAAAAGGAATAGGAAAGGGAAAGGGGAAGGGAGGAAGGGAAAGAAAGGGCGAGAAGAAAGCTCTAGTAACATGCAGTGTTGGAGAGACAATTTCTTCATCTTGGAGAGGGGGAGAGGGAAGTTTGAGAGCAGCATTATACTGATACCTCTTTGGAATAATTTATAAAATTGGATATGCAGAAAATTCGCATACATATAACTGTAAGCAAAATCAGCCTGGAGACCACAATAATCAGCAAACTGTAGAGCCTCCAGAAGGCTCAGCTGTTCCTGTCCTTCAAAACACATCCTTGCTCCAGGCTTTGCAGTTTGCGTACAAGCTGAGGTCTTTTTTGTCACAGTAAACAGACAAAGAGAAATTCAAACCAAGCAGCCGACCCTGCTCACTGGCTATACATAGGGTTTTCTAAGAAAGAGGGAAAACCATCTCAGCTAGTCTGAAAGCAAAAGGACATTGCTTAAAGGCAATTATTTTCCTCCCCCAACTCACACTGCCCTTACCCTTCCTTGTATATAGATAATTGTTAAATGAAAGATACAATGGAAAGCCACAGAACAAATGAAATGGACATATTTCCTTCTGGGCATTAATACAATCAAGCAGCTACTCTAGTTACCTTGTTTGTGATCTGTCCTTGTTTCCATTAGGAAGCCACTTCTGGAGGTTTGCAATTCCACTTACAGAGTCCCCCTCCACAGTGAAATTCTGTTCAAGCACAATTATGTATTTCCAAGTGGCAAGATAGTACCACATGTTAACATTTTCCTTCTGAAGATCCAGATGCTACCAGTGAAAATCGTGCCTTGGCTCCCTGCATGCTTCTATCTGGCTTAGTTAACTGATCATAGCAATAATCTCAGATAAAATGATTCTCAGTAAAAGAGTAGGAAGGAGCTGCTTTAGCAGAACTCGGTGAAGCTTTCCACTTAGCTGCTACCCAAGCAAGATTCAAAAAGAAAGGATCAGGGACTTGGCTTAGCACCTCCTTAAAGTAGAAAGTATTTGAATTTTTGGAGACTGAAAGCAGGATTCTGAATAAAGCCTGATACTTCCTAATGGTGCACCAACTGCACCTAGAAAAGTTCAGACATTCTTTTTTAGAGGGTTGTTCAGGTCACTGTAGAGAAAGAGAACCACTGTAAAACTGAGAGCAGAATCTACATTCAAATTCAAATCTCTTTCACAATCTCCCAGAGTACTTTGGATTTCTAATCACTTTGTAAGAAGCCAAAATGATCTTGAAGAGGGTGAACCATTAACATCTGACCCATTGTCTTAGTTTTTGGGTTGTTTTTTTTTCCAGTGACTGAATGCCAGTCCAATCATAAAAGATGACTTTTCCCTATCTCTGCTACTTGGTGGTGACACTGCACAGCTCAGTATCCCCATCTCTTTATTATATTCACCAGTACAAGAGAACTCATGTGTCTGTGCTCCAGCTCGAGGACTTCACAGAATAAAGTTTTCCATGGTTTTCCAATGGCCTGCACCCATTTCTTAATGTAATGATGAAACACTGAAAGTATTGAGGAGCAGTAAAACAAACAATAACACTTATGGTTTAAACACATTTAAAACAAAGATGCTAGAGTGTTTTACAAGCATAATCTATGCTTCATAACCATCTCGCTGGAATTTTACAGTGTCCATCACAAAGGTTTTCAAGCTACAGTTTATTTTTAGTTCAACTTTCAACTAGGTAAACTAAGGCATATAGGCTGAAAGTGTATCCAATGAGCATAGCCAATTAGTTTAAAACTTGTTTGATTTTTTCATAGTTTAAGACATGTTGTATGCGTACATCTCTATTGAAGGCACGATGGTTTATTCACATTGGCCTATAGATGAACAGTCCCATGTGTTTACTCAGTGCAAGGATGGCTTACTTCAGTAGACTAGCGCATATTAGCAAACTGAAAAGGAATGCAGCAACGCATGTCCTATAAACACCACTTGACTACTTAAGCCTACACTGCACTAGAAATAGACTTATATCTCACAAACACCACCAAATGTCAGAGCATATAATTCATTCATTGCATGCTATATTGTTTTCAAATCAGATTTTATGTGTCCCTCACTATATAAAGCTGGAGAAATATTCTCATACACATTCAATACTTCTGCACTAAGGAATTATACCACTTTTAAATCAATTTACAGACTATGCAGTGAAGGTTCAACTACAAGGCAGAGGATTCAGATTTGTATTTGGGTCTTGTTCCTGCTGGAGTGGCTGACCTCAAACACATTCCCTAGCATTGGCTTTTAACACTGCCTTGCACTGAGAATTTGCTGGCTCTACTTTCCTTTGTCCTGTACCATCTTCCCTTGCTGTCCCTCACATCTCCTGCTTGCTTAAACACGACCTCTGGAATATTGTCTGCTCCAAGCTGGATAAAGACAAACAGCTCCAGTATCTCCTAATGTACTCCCAACCACTGTTCACCCATGTGAGGACAACGTATAGTCAGGTTTGTTGTCTGCCAACCTGCCTTCAAATGCTGCCTTCTTTTGACCAAGGACCATAAGCAGCTTTAGTGCCTAGTTCAAGTGAAAAAGAAAGTAACATTTGATGCAGGCAGACAATGAAGCCTCAGGATGCAAGCCTGTCTAACCAATCTATTTCAAATTGCCAGTATGAGACATATTTCGGACTACAGTTTTGCATATAGAGGATGTGTTCTGATCTTTTATGCCTCCTCCTAGCTAGGTTTTCACACTGACAACAAAGCTATTGTGTGCATAACATTTACTGCTGGAAATGGATGCTGTGTCTTGGCAATGAATGGAAAATCTGAGCACTAGCAATCAAAAGATATCTTCACAGTGTTCCTTGGTCTCTTATTAGTCATTCAACTTAGAGGAATTCAGCACAGAGGAAGCATGCTGGGTGAATGTCAGTGTTCCCAGCTCCGGCTGAAGAAAAAAAACCCTCTTTTATAAAACAGAGTATGGGCACTGACTGCAACAGGCTCTAGTTTTTCAATGCAAACCAATGAAAACCTTCCTGACAGCAAAGTCACAGCAACCCAGCTGGGGTTTATTTGGGAAACATACAATTTTCTGGACAGGAGAGAAAGCTAGGATGCTTGTTTTCAGGTTGCATGGAAAAAATCTAATTGCTCTGAGGGATTTGTATTTATATGCAGCTTTGTAACCTGCAGAAAGAAGACATAGTCAAGAGTCTGGAAAGCAGAGTGTCATCTGGACTGGAAGTTTCCCAGCTTTTTAGAACCTCACTTGAGAATGCTGTCTATGGTCTGTGTCTAGACCCCAAGAAGCCCACAGAGGTTCTTTGTGCAGGCACAGCTCTAAGGCATTGCATTCACTTACTATTTCACCAGGTTTTGTATCATTTATATATAGAGTTTACCAGAGAGCATTTTTCTGTCTTGACCAGTGTCCTCTCTAGAGAGACAGTGAACCCTTTCCCAGCTGAAGAACCATGCAACCTTTTCAAGTGTAATTCACAGACTACTTCACATTCCAAAAGCTCTGTGCGTGCCCAGTCACTGTGCACGCAGCCTCACACTGCGAGGGGACTGGGGCCAACTCCAAACTCTGCCTGCCACAGACTCCCTCACAATCTGAAAAATGCATAGGGGTCCACAGCTCTTTTCCTTGCATTGACTCTGAGGACATACAGAACATGAATAAGCCATAGAACACAAGTCATTTAAAACTAACCAGGTTTACTCACAAAGCATGTAACAGACTGTATCTCTCATCTAGAATTCATATCTCTTCCAAACCAAAAGCCAAATAAAAAGAGATTGGCCAAGGCACAAGACGGTTGTAATCTCCTTGCCCTAAACTATGCAGTAAGGATGACACTCTCCTAATTGATGTATTGTATAATGATCTTTTGCATCATCATGCAGTTAGATTGAAAGTTGCTGCCTAAAGGACATATTGAGAATTTACGCCCTATATTTTCTTAATTTCTTCATATTTACATATTGAAAAATGCAGAACGTAACCAGCTAAGGCAGCATTCAAAGTTTTGCTCGTTTTGCAGGACCATCCATTATAAATGTTACTTACAGCATCTGTATTTAACTTTATCCTTATTGGAAATATAGATTAAAAAAGAATTCACATTTTAGCTGTTTGCAGATTCTAAAAAAAATATATATTTGGCTATAGAAAAATCCTCTGACAACACATCTAAAAACTGTTTCCTGCATGCTTTCAATAAACCAGGGAAGGGGAGAGAGTGATTTAGTGAAGTTTTTGCAGCTCTTAGAGAAGACTAACTTAAGCAGAGGCTCTCAAGGATCTGACTTCCAGAAACCATTACTGTATTTCTTTTAGGAAAGAGGAAAAGCTCCTCTCTTTCTCTTACATAATTGTTACAGTTTATCATTACATATGAACTTTTTGTCAGACAAAGTTTTTCTGGTAAATCATCATGAGGAATGGCTTCGGCTCTTAACTGAAATATTTTTTTAATATTTATGGGTTTCGTCACGTTTTTACTGAATAGATTCTAGTAGTCACTGAACAGTGTATTTACTACACAATGCAAGTTTAAAATGTGCACAAAAACGCTACTGCACACAAATGTTTCTGTGGGAGAGTTAAAGCTATAGTCATTTGGCATCAGAGCACCAGAGTGTGAGGTACTTGGGAAGGTTTTTTATTGGACAAGCAAGAAAATGTAGTTATCTGGAAGAAATAACCTAGAATTTATGAAGTCAAATATTTACACAAGCCCAAATCAATTAAGGTGCTTGCTTCATGAAGCACATTTACATTGTGCTAGTATACTAAAAAACACAGAGGATGCACATGAACATAAAACCAGAAAAAAACACTTACAAATCAGGTTCCAGGTCACTGAACAAAAGATGTTGCCATTGACATACAGTCACTAGTCCATAAAGAGAGATGGATATAATCTTAGTCTGATTTCTAGCAGACAGATGGCATAATTTTGCAAAACCCGTTGCATGACAAGACCTTATGTCAGCATTGCCATGTCTGTGAGGTAGCAACTACTTAACAGGTAAGAGATTCCAGCTTTGATGGCTTTTTACTTCTAGAACTCTCCAAAAGGACACAAGGGAATATTAATGGCAAGCTGACACCACTGCCTTTTTGGATGGTGCACTTCTATCCACTTTACTCTCTAACAAGTGCAGCATGAACAGGCAACTCAGTGCAGCTCCCTAGGACACCACCGAGAGGGAGAGACACCTATCAGAGAGAATTACATCAGCTGATCTGCAGAGCATAAACAATAGAGCCAGCAGGGCCCAGTTTACCGTCCTTTATACCATCATGATGCCATTTGATGGAAAGCAGCTGCTCTGGTTATGCTCTTCACACTATACCCAGCCCTGCCACCAGAACATGCAGGTAAGACCCAAGTGTCTGATGATCTTATGGTTTTTTTTCCAGTAGATTTCATATACTATGTAGACTGATATTCTTGAATTTAAAACAAAGAATCACTATGAACAAATCTCTCACTCTGATATTTACATGAAATGTAAACTGATTTCCACAAGCTACATCAGCACTGGCAGTACAGTATTAAGCGTTAAGTATAAGTATTATACACTCTATCTCCAGTTTTTCAGAAACTTGTTGTGAAATATAAATTCTTTTGGCTTGCTTTACCAGGGGAATCACCATATTCATCCCAAATGAACAAATTACTGGGTAATTCCAAATGATGGGCTATCAAGTAACTGATAGAAAGCATTGCATGCATAGGACTAGACTGCTTAGAGAAGAGAGGTAGGAATGTCCCACCCCATTCCTAGACTGGTGTCATTAGTGCCCTTATTGATGCCTAGTATCAGTAGGATAACTATTTTTTTTTTCCTGGGGGGAATAAATCAAGATCAGTTTAGATGTGGCCTTGTTGTCAGTGGACATAGACAGATCCCTAGGTCTCCAAACAAATAACCTGTTCCCTGAGCTGTCCAGTGTCCCCAGAAGCCTGGCTCCACTGGGACTTGCCTAGCAAAGTCCCCAGTCCCAAAGCTTCCCTGCAGCGGCTCCCCTGGGCTCATCTCTTGGGGGGCAGTTGTCCCCTGTCCTATCTGGGAACCCCGTGGAGCCGGGGTGGTCTGGCAGCACATCGGGCCAGCAGGCAGCAAACCACATCACATGTGAAGTCACCTTTGAGCCAGGCTGCCTCCCCACTTCCTTCTTTGGCGAACTTGCAAGTAAAATTGACATCCTGCTGCAGAAAGCCTCAGTTCCAGTGTATCAAGCAGTCTTCTGCTGGAGAGTCCTGCTTAGAAAGCACACAAGCGCTGCTCCTGCTGCCTGGCTGAGAGCCACTTCAAAGCAGCAAGGTGTCCAGCTGAAAGAGGTACAAACTTTACCCTTATGGCAGCTGGCTTTTTGATGGGATCCATACTTCTCTCGAGCCAGGATATGCTTGGGAACACTGTTCTTTCCTCCTGAGACAGCACAGCTGCACCTTGTCCGGACGTGGTCTGGCTCAAAAAGTGATTATCACACTAAAGTTTCCCAGGAGGAATGGCATTTTTTTATTTATAGTGAGATAGCAAAAATACAAACAGAACAGATTTTATACAAAGGGTTCATGATTATTTTTCTAGAGCACTCACAAAAGCTGTTGTATTTGGCAATGAATTCAACAGCAGCTCATGTTGTTCAAGTCTTTACCTTTAAATAACACTACTAAATTAATTAGCTGTATCATTTTATCTGTCTGTTCCATGATGCTTCTGCAGGAAAAATGACTGGAGATATGTGCACCTCCCATATTTGCACACTGTAAAAATTATAATTAGAAAAGAAACAGGAAAACCCACCCCTTTGAATTTTGCACAGCCTAATGCATCCCACCAAATAAGAGCACTGAACAAAACCTTCCTGTCATTTTATCTTTTACTTCCAGGGCCAGATTCAGAGCACTTTTTATATGTGAATCAATGAAAAGAGTAATTTGTTTCCAAAAAACAATAAATAGCAGAGCATTAACTGTACTTTGTAAAAGTCTAGGTATTTTTGCAGGACAGCTATACTTTTCCATCTTTAAAAAACCACGATTATGTTTTATGGTACTGACTCACAATCTGCTGCACCTGTGTAGCTGTTTACTATATTGTTATTTTATTTTCACATTTTGAAAATATAAAATTTGAAAATGTGAATTTCACATATTCATGTGAACATTTTGCATGTACTTTGGCTGGACATAAATTACAGTAGAGTGGGATATCTGACCCCATTTACTGTAGCATCTACAAAACCACTGCTTCCTAATGAGGTGCTACTTCAGCTTCCTCCCCTAAAAATTTTGCAGGACCTTGTATGATTGTATCAAAGCCTTACCATGACCCATACTGTGTTTACAGAGCCACAGAACAAGAAACTGCATCCTCACCACAAAGGCAGGCTGACACTCACACGTCCAGGAGAAATTAAGTCAAGATTCATCCCTGCAAGACAGCCCATTCAAAGTCTGTGAAGTTCAGTATTAGTTCCTAAAAAGCCAAGAACTGACCTTAAAGACTCATATATCAGTATTTTTTTCTTCTACTCAGTGGGGCTAAAGCTGAACCTGCTTTCAGTGAGCTCGCCTGTAGCTCTGGATCGAGGAAGGGAATGAGTGGGTAGGAACAGATCCGTTTTTTGTCTAACAATGGCCAAGCAGACTCTGTAATGCACATTTCAGCCCCATTTCCCCCTTTAGAAATATGGTCTGAACACCCTCATGCCTGACAGTGGGATGACCCAGAGTGCATGGGGCACAGAGCAGGGTGTTGGTGGGTGCCCAGGCTGAACCTCAACATGGAGCTGGCAGGCTCTCCTTGGGTCCCACAGTTTAGATACCACCTCGATGTGTCTCTTCCATGCAGCGCAACTTGAGGCCCTTCCTCAGACATCCCTCCTGCCCTCCCTATCATTTTTCCTCCCTAAAGGGCTGTGACTAGCAGTAGACAGGTGAGGAATATGTCACCTTAAAAACCTTCTCTTGTGAAGATTAGGCTTCCTGTTAATCCACAGCTGGTCAAAGCTTCTTCTGTGCAATGTATCTCACACTATCAGCTGGAAAAAACCCTGCAGTTGGGATACATTGCTTTATCATCTATTATGTTTTAAAACATAGGCAAATAAAAAAGCCTTACAAATAGTACCTGTAAGAGCTTTTCATTTGAAAAAAACATAAACTATGTCTCCCTTCTGTGAAGTTACATGCTAAAGTTCACAGCAAACTGAGAAGACCATTGAAAAGGACTAGGTCAAATAGAGACATATTTTCAACAGTGTTAAAAATTAGGATGGGAAGCCACTAAGGCAAACCTGCACATGCATCAGGAGGAGAGGCCATGGCAGATACACTGTTAGGGAGAATGGCAGCACCAGGTCTCTTCTCCCCAGGAGTTTCCACTACAGACAAGGAGAGTTAGAAGGAGACCATGATAGGTTAGGTAAGGTAGCATTCCTTGAGTGCTACAGCATTTCTAGATAGCTGTATGTTTTAACCAAAGAGAAGAGCATCATTCAGAACGCAAACAGTTTGTAGAGACACAGAAAGCAAACCACTCACAGCTTCATCAGCAGCTACTGTGTAAAAAGCATCATCTTCATTTACACTGAGGTCATTCAGACGAAGGAAGATGACTTTGTATAAATGAGGGCTTCCCCCAAAGCACACAATTATACTTTGCTCTAGAAATTATTTGGTTATTTGCTATGAACACGAACATGCTGCCTTTGCCTTGACATATATTTTTGCATAAATGTCTGAATATTTATGTATTAGCAGGACCATTATCCTGTGAAAAGACCCATTTCTCTGATGTTACCTTGCAATGACACCAGAGTGTTCTCCTGTCTGCCGAGCTGCTAGGGAGCTAGCATTATTTACAAGTAATGTTCTTTTAAAACTGCCTGATTCTTAAGTAAAAAAAAAAAAAAAGATATTTTTATCAAATAATGCAATCGCTCACACCCACACCCAAAAAAGGGAAATATTTGTAAACAATTCTGCTTTTATTTATATAGTTTCCATGGCTCTACTCTGTCAGACTCCATCTGTGCTTTCCTGGAGACAGTCTTTCTTACACTGCACTTACTCTCAGCCTGTAATTTTTCAGAGATTAAGGGAGTGTAATTTCATTCACAGACTGAACAAACTGCAAGCATGAAGAAATGTCACTCACTGAAGATGATACATTTAGCTAATTTATTATAATACTGTAAAAGAAGGGCAAAAAATGCAGAAAAAGTCAACAGTGACAGAAAAGACCCTACATGTATGCCATAATGTCCTGAGGTGCTGCTGTCAAGTAATGTGTCCTGCTGGAACTTAGTTGTGGGTGGTGAGGCTACTGTGCAGAAGAAGGTCAGAAGAGGTCAGCCTATTTCCCTGAATGTCCAGCGGAAGGACAATGTTATGTCCCGCAAGAATCAGACTGGTCAGCTTTTGCTTATTCTTGTATATGCCATGCATTTTAGGCTACCGACTCTTCAAACACCATTTCTACTGATTTGTACTGCTGTTACATAGGAAATGGTGACTACGGTGTTTCCTGTTAATGGCTGGATGGGAGCTAATGGTCGTCCATAAGTAATGATGAGGATATTAACTCCGAACAGTCAATAAATCCTTAGGACATGCCCTGACCTCTGTTGCTTATTGCTATTAAAAATGTAAAAAAAAACCCCATGCATTTTTTCTCTATGACATAGCCACCACTGGTATTTGTAGAACATATATTAGTAAATCTTTTGGCTCTCTCTCAGTACTGTAGTCATCATAATTTGATAATTGAAGGGAAAGAAACACTTATGTGCTGGGAGGAGTCAGGGAAGGAAACCACTATTGCTTTGAAAGCCACAGTCAGAAATTAAGGCTCAGTTTTTCATTTTCTAAAATGTCTTTACTTCCCTTTAGCATCAGTTTCTTCATTCTTGCTTTTGTTTAAAACTTCAGGCTCTGGTCCTCTAAGCCATTTACTTTGTTTCTTCCCTTGGGTAACTCCTATTATTTTTATCTCAGAAGATTCACCAGAATATGACCCTATGGTGTTTGTGTGACATATGCGATTGTGCAGAGGAGGAAATGAGAACAGAAATGCGTCATCAGCATTTGAAAAGGATGATACAATACTAACAACAAGCAAGCAGCTCTGAATGTGTACAGGAAGGGACAAAGTGGGCAAAACTACACCTTTTCTGGAAGAGGAGTTTATAAAGGAGAGAAGCTTAAAAGGAAGGTAGCTACGTCTACTTACTTCTTAGCACTTTTACTGAGATCTCTGCTCAGTAAAAGCATTTCTTCCCTGTGCATTTCATTGCAGTATATGCTCCTCCTGTCACTCTGCTTTATGACATGCTTTTAAGAATCTCTCAGAAAGGAATTTCAGCTTGTGTTAGGGCTAATAAGATTTCAGTACCCTGTGTCCTTGTCCCTCACAAGACATCGCTGCATGAACTATTCCAAGGAATTATTTTAGAGGGGACACCATGCTGTTACCCATAAATCTAAGGGCAGCAGACGGAAAAATTAAAACTATGAAGACACTAAGCGATACAAATTAATTAAACAAGGCAGAGGAATATTTTAACAAATGCAGTCTTGCAATCTTGCCACACAACTCACCAGTATTTTGGAGATCATGCTACTGTATTTCCATCAGGGTCAGCAGTAATAATCTTTGGATAGATCCTTTGCCTCCTGGCAGGCTGTTGAGAAGGAAACAGTGGTATGACCAATATCTGAAGTGACTCGGAGGATGATGAGGGCACTGCGTAGTCCAGCCCCAATTTAGTTACTGATGATGCGCACTGGAAAATAACTTCTCTTTAAAAGCTTTGGTAGCAGCATTTTAGATTCAAGGCAAATGCTAGATCTATATTATTATAGAATCATAGAATCATAGAGTCATAGAATCATAGAATGGTTTGGGTTGGAAGGGACCTTAAAGATCATATAGTTCCAACCCCCCCTGCCATGATCAGGGACACCCTCCACTAGACCAGGTTGCTCAAAGCCCCATCCAGCCTGGCCTTGAACACCTCCAGGGATGGGGCATCCACAGCTTCCCTGGGCAACCTGTTCTAGTTCCTCACCATCCTCACAGTAAAAAATTTCTTCCTTATACCTATCTAAATCTGCCCTCTTTCAGTTTAAAGACTTTAACCCCTCATCCTATCACTACATGCCCTTGTAAAAAGAAGTCCCTCCCCGTCTCTCCTGTAAATCCCCTTCAGGTACTGGAAGGCTGCTATAAGGTCTCCCCAGAGCCTTCTCTTCTTCAGACTGAACAGCCCCAACTCTCTCGGCCTGTCCTCATAGGGGAGGTGCTTCAGCTCTCTGATCATCTTTGTGGCTCTCCTCTGGACCCACTCCAACAGGTCCGTGCCCTTCCTGTGCTGAGGACTCCAGAGCTGGATGCAGCACTGCAGGTGGGGTCTCATGAAAGTGGAGTAGAGGGGGAGAATCACCTACCCTGACCTGCTGGCCACACTTCTTTTGATGCAGCCCAGGATGTGGTTGGCTTTCTGGGCCGCAAGCGCACATTGCCAGGTCATATTGAGCTTATTATTATTAGAGAACCTTTAGTTAAAGGGCCAGGGAGAGCTGAAAGATTGAAGAGATTTGGTCCAGTCATTTATAGGTGGAACTAAATTGCAACACATACCAATCCTTTTGTCCTTTTCGCTAATTCTCTTCTGTGCTCTCTCAACATTATTCACAAATGCTAAGTTCCCTGACAGTAAAGCTTGCTTTTCTGCATGGTGTCTCATGGACTTAGTCCATACATTCACAGATTCACAGAGACCACAGGTTGAAAATCATTAATCTCTCCCTCTGTTAGAGACCTTGCATAAGCTAAGACCACCTCCGCTGCACAGTCCCTCATGGTTTCCTTAAACAATTGCTATCCTATGTGATCAAGCTGCCTTTGCAGAGAAGATGATGCACATCAGCCATGCCACTGCCTTGTTAATAATAGTATAATTGTCAGCCTCTCCATTGCAGAAGGCCACTGTTTTTGCCATGGATTGTACATACTGACCAGCAGTTGAAGTAATGCACCAGTCTGAGGAAGCTGTTGACTTTACTCTTCAAACCTGTGTTCTCTGTGTTTGCAAAACAAATCTTCTTGTTCTGACACTTTCTGTCATTATAACTCCATTAATGAGTTTCTCCAGGAAGGCTAGGAAAGCACTGGGACATAACAGATAGCCTGTCTAGGGCCATTTATCACCTTAAACCAGTTCCTTAACCTGTGCAGTTTGTCAAGACAACCAATATCACACCTGCGATGTTTTGGGATCCAACCTTGCCTATCCCCAGTGATTCCAGAGAGGTGATTTGTGAACCACAAAGTGCTTTACTAAGGTAGACCAAACAGCTCACAGCTGTGAAGTCTTGTCAGTTGCAGGCACCAAGCAGTGGCCTGTTCCTCAGACACATTCCTCTACACTGGGAATCTTTTGAGAAGGACTTAATTTCACTGATCAGCCACCTATGGTGACTTGTGTAGCTTAGCAGCTCACCTTTCTTAGGCACTATCTGCAGAATTGACCTTCTTCATTTTTTATTTAAGAATCTTTTTTTTTTTTTTTCTTTCTGCATATTATAATAGCACTTGTGACTTCCTGAACAGACCGGCTCCTCCTCCTCTGGATCATCTTGCTCAGAGCCATTTACTCTTTGGATCTTTTTTTCCAGAGACTTCTGGATGACACTGTTAATTTTCTTCAGTACAATGCAATCCTCATCATCATCCCGCTTGTAAAGGTCTATATTTTGAATATTGTATTGTCTCTAGAGTGCTTTTTTTCCTGAGATTATAAAATGTTCAACATTGGTGATCTAGAGTCTGCCTTGTACTACTTTCTTTTTCTCCTTAGTCCTCATTATTTTGAATACCTCTCTCAGCTTGAAAAAGTTGAAGATAATTCTGCAGTTTCGAAGTTTCTGGCAAATTGATTTATTTCCACCTTAGCTGTTTGTTTGCATTTTCTGCAAAGTTTTGGGGGTTTTCCAATTCATAGACCATATGCCACTTCACAGTGTCCACTGCCTCTGCCTTTTCACAGGACAGGCTATCTTCTGATATCAAGGGTACCACAGCCACTTTCATAGAATATTCAACACAGAACTTTTCAGGACTAATTTAATTACTCCTGCAAGCTATCAGCAACCGGATAGTCCAGTTGGCACTCAGTACATAAACATTTCCCTCAAACTGCTCTCTAGACCCCTACCCTCATAACAGAACCATTTAATCTCCTGAAGCATACAGATAATATGAATGGATTTCATATAGGTGAAGTACACAACAGACACAGAATAGCTAGCCTCTGAGCAAATCCAGCACCTTCGGAAGGTCTTTAAAAACAGAGTCTATATGTGACAGAGTCATGGGGGTTCAGAAGAACACTCTGCTTCTCAACTCCAGACTTCACTAACTCATAATAAAAATATAAATTAGAAAAAACACAACTAAAACTTCAGAGAGACATTATAAAATAAATAAATATTTTTGCTCTGTATAACATCACTCTGTATAACATAAACTCTTTGCGGAAGCATCTAGTTCAGAACAGGCATGAGTTTTATGAAAGGTACAACAAAAAATCGAAACTTATGTACCCTATGATAACAAAGATTTTGTGAATTAGAGGAGCACTGGGCAGAGAGAGAAGCCCAGAATCATATGGCAAACCAAATGCACTATTTATTATTTAGTAGAGCTTCTGTAATACAATTCTGTACATTGACTTATTTATGAAGTACAGTAAGAAATAAATTGAATTTGTGTGTGAAGAAAATAAGGTTTTTTATATTCAGATAATATGCTAGCTAAGATGAGAACTAACAAACATGAGCTGAAGAGATGCTGTGATGTTCTCAGCCACAACTTGGGAAATGATAGCTTAAATATGTCAAAGCAAACAAAGGAAGGCATAACTGTGAAAGATGACACCCAGCTTCTTGTTTCTCAGGCCACCACAGAGCTTGTGTGTTATAGGCAGCAGGAATGAGAGCGCCCCTTTGCGTGAAACTCAACTCCTCCTGGGCATTCATGGCAAACCATTCACACCAATGCCAGGCTTGGCACTGACAGACATTTGGGTTGGCACCACCAACACTAAGCTACAATAATCTTTTAAAATAAAATTTGCCACCAGACATCAGGAAGGTGACTTGGAATGCAAGATCCTGTTCTCCACACTTGTCTGGCCATGAGACCCTGCTGGCACTGTCAGTGGTGATGCCCATGAGCGCCAAGTCTAGTGGTAGTTTCTCTGACACAAAGCCTTTTGCGGACTCACCGGAGGCAGTGGAGACAAGCTGAATAGCGGCTTTGAAAAATATCCTCTCCTTTAAATCAGAGCCAGAGTGTCGGTACAGTATCTGTGACTCTTCCTGAGAGCAGCTCTCTGGCTTCCCCCTGCCCAGTGTTGGATTTCCAGTTCTACAGCTGAAGTACCTAAGATTGCCTCGCACAGCTCACTGAAATGCAGTGTAATGCCCAAGGGCTGTAATTCTCTCTCTACTTTATCTCAGAAATGGAAATTAGTCCTTATAACTAAGGCTGCCATCGTAAGTCTCTGGATCTTGCGGTTCTTCACATAAACTACAGGGATCTTTTTGGGCCTTTATATGCCAGTTCATATCCAGTTAATGATTTTTTATGTTAGTGTAAGGGCACAGGGGAGTATTCTAGTTTGTTCAACCTTAGGCAGAACAAATCTTTAAAGCGAAGATGCGAAGATACCTGGAGTGTCACTGATGGGCATACAGCTAAATAATTTCTTTTTTATATTTTTCATTTCTCACACTAAACCATAATAAATTTTGCTCTCTTTTTGCATTTGCTACTTTTCAAGTTAGTTTTCTTTCCTTTTCTAAATATCACTTTTTCTAGAGGTGACAACAGAAGTTTTGCTTGAGTAAACTGGGACTTAAAAACTGATCAGAGATATGTTAAAGAAATGAAGGCTTTTTTGGGTGAGTGGAGAGAATAGTGTTGCAGGTAGTTTATCAGTTTTAAAGGGTGGTGGTACATGGCATCAATCTTTTCCAAACAGACATAGAGGAAAACTTGGAGTGCAAAGAATGTGCTGATGTTCTCTGCTGTTCTGTGGCCTGAAAGGAACAGCCTCTATGGCTTGCTCTGCATTGGCTTAGTTCCCGCATTACCAGCAAAACAACTGCCTAGCAACCCAGCTTTTCCCACATTTCCTTGCACAGGTTTTGTGCCCAGAGAAAAGTACAGCACCTAATATTCTCACTGGAAAATCCCCTTATTTGAGAGCTTTATTCAGCCCTCTGTACACATTAGAGCTGTAGCTAGCAAGGCAATTGCTGTTGTGACAAACAGTGCAGGCAAAGTCAAACCAGTCCTATCCGTGCTGCAAGCTGTTCAGTAATGCTGTACGCCCCAAACAGGTTATCTGTGCATCAGACGGACAGCAAACTTGCTACTTCCCTCCGCTGTATTTCCCCTAACAAAGGCAGGAAGCCACGACTATTAGCAAAATGGTACAGATGTCCTTCCTATTGAAAATACTGTTCTGTGAACAGCGAGGAAGCTCCTTAGCACACACTTCACAACTGTTGGGAGAGTCCATCTGAAGGCATAAATAATTCAGTACTTAAAAAAACGTGCTAGTTTGAACACATGAAATTGCTTTTTCAGTTACTGCTTTTAAGAAACATTTACAGTCATACAGCAGATTTAATAATAGTTCCATTTTCTTATTTGACATACCAGCTGCAGCAGCACCTTGCGACTGAATATTTAAGCTACTTTGCTCACAGTTTCAGCACCAGTAAAAGAAACGGTTGCCTTGAATCTTCTGCAGCTGTTTCTGAGCAACATGCTGAGAGGACTGCAGAATATCCAAATTTGCCCGTATGTTATCTGGAAGCACAAGCGTTCTCATCCCTCCAAAAGATAGCACTGTTTGAGAAGCACTGCAAATAATCTCTAACAGCATAATTAAGACAGCAGCCTTAATCAAACACACAGAAATTAAGGCAGTAACTTACTTGCCGTCTTCATAACTTCCTCAGGAACATTGTCTTTTCAAATGAGTGTAACAGGAAATTGTGGTAATAACGGGTAAGCTACACGTCTGCAGCTCAAACCACTCACTGCAAAGTGCAAAGGCAGTCAGGGGTGGATTGGTAAGCAAGAACTGACAGCCGCCTCCCCTTCTTCTTGTACTTTGCAGGTAAATCTTAAACAGACACCATGTGGAGAGAAGTGGCTTTAACAAAGATCCATGAGAAATATGTCTGCAAAAAGGCTTTATTACTCGTGATAGCTCTGTGCTCAGAATAGCAGTACTTACCTCTGAAGGGTGGGACCTACAGATGAAAAGCATCCTGGTGTGCTGTCAGTCATTCCTGATTTTATCTGGACAGGTGTTCACTGTCTTTATTAAAGGCAATACTGAGCTTTTACTGCCTTCTGGTCATACAGGGATTAACATGGACCTCTCTTGCCCTGTCTTTTGCTGCAGTGTGGTAGACAGGCTAACTGAGATGTGCACACTCATGGGTTGAGTAGGTCCAAAGACAGCTCCATATGCCTTTCCATTCTCAGCTGAGGCAGATCTATGTAGTGAATCAGGACCCTGATCCTGCCTTCTTTTTGCAAGAGGGTTTCATAGTAGGGCAGACAGCCAGCTGAAACAGTGCCAGCATCCCACAGCCCACAGACAGGAACTACAAACTCTTTTTTGTTTCTGAATTAGCATCTGACAGATGCAGAAAGCTGCCATTAACACCCAGCTCACAGAAGTATGTACGTAAGAGTGTGAACTCATGGAAAAGCTGTGATAACATCTGATACTGCAGGCAGTTTGGCATGTCTTAATAACTGGATTGCCTCACCAAGGTTTATACTTTCAAATCTGCATTTTTGTCAGTCAGTTTAGCACCCATGGATAGTTAGATAAGGTAGAGACTCCCAGCAGAGCAATGAAATATTCATATAAGTGGATGAAATGCTGTTAACTAAGTTGCAACTGCAAGAACAAATTCTGACCGCTCTGACACCTGAAAAGTCTTACAGGGATGGCATGGCTGGAAAAGACAGCAGACTTACAGAAAAACAAAAGCGGTTATACAGGACTGCTGAAGGGCAGATCTAGCCTACAGAATCTGTGTTTCTGGGCACAAGTCAAGAAACTTGCAGAATGCCTTTAGGATCTCAGTCTGACACTGCAGGGTTAGTGATTAGGGAAAAGTATTTGTTTGTAAGCTGAGTCAGCTCTATGACATAGACCCCAAGAGGTCCTGCTTATGCAGCTACATGTCAGACTGAAAAATCACTGGAGACGCACATATAAAAGGAAACATCTGTGCCAGCAACTAAAGCAAGTTAGCAATGCTCTCTTGCATAATGCAAGTAAAAGGATGTAGAGATTCCGTGAAGGAGAAGTTTTACCTAGCTTCAGTGAAATGCATCTGGTTTCTTTGCAGTTTTCCTCATTAAACATACCTAGTCTTTCATCACAGCATCTGCAGATAGTCTGAGCAGCAGTGTCTGGAAAAACATTCTTTGAACTTCCGTAGAACACCTGCCTGCACCAAATGCACCTGCCATGCAGGTTTTTGGTACCACAGGTAGCTTTCCCACCTTTTGAGGAACCTGAGAACATAGACACATAGACTCCCCCCCATCCTATCAGCAGATCACTGCAACAGATGATTTGACAAGAATGGTGGATATTACGAGCTGACTGAAGTGAAAGGGCTGTCCCCTGACAAGTCAGATGTCTCTGCAATTGATTAAGAACTAAAGGCCCTTTTGCCCTTGAGTTTCATCTCCTGTTTCCTCTCTGGGTTCCTCTTACTGCCTTAACGCTTTTATTGTTTCCTTTTCAAGTGAGTCTTCACTTTCTAGCTTCCTAATTTCTCTCTTACTCCTCTTACTAAAAAGATTTCTAATAAATAATGATACAAATAAAATCAAAATTAAAGGCCTTTTTACATCTTGATTGTTTTCCTTTCTCCTTTTCTTCTTCCTTTCAGTCTGGACCATGTAATGCAACCCTTTGGGATTGCTCTCTCTCCCTTCTCCCATTGCCCCCTCCCAGCTTTTTCAGGTATAGCTACCATTTCTCTTTCTTCAGTTTAACATTGTTAGCTCCTCTGTGGAAGTGCATGCAGCTGGCCTGCTCTTTCTCTCTCAGCCCATCACTCTGGCCAAGGATCACCAACTATTTTCAGCCATCCTGCATGCATGTAACTGAACAGCAGTATGAGAGCAGAAAGAGGACCCAGCTGTTACACAGTAGGGACCAGTTTCATAAAAGAATGGGCATCTTGCAACACCCAGCTCTTAAGTGACTGGCTTTCTGTCTCATTTCAGAGCCCTAATCCTTGCACGAAACCCACAACAGCTAAAGGAGAGAGGTACCTGAGCTGTCACTAGCAAGGAATGCTTTCAGCCTGAGCTCTGTGAAGGGCTCAAATGCAGGTTCTGGTGGCTGTGTGTCTGACCAGCTGCCAGCAAGATCCCTTCCAGATGCTGGGTGTTACACAACTAACTCCTCAGTGCAGGCAAGCACTTCCATCCTCTCTATACTCACAGACATGAACTCTGTCCTGAAACTAGGCATCTGTGCCAGTGCTTCTTCACACACATTGTCACAGTTGCTACCATCAGAAGAACTCAAATCCTAAATAGACCACTGCTCAGCCCAGTATGTGGAAGGTCCAAATTCAATTTTTACCTCCTTACAGNGATGATTTGACAAGAATGGTGGATATTACGAGCTGACTGAAGTGAAAGGGCTGTCCCCTGACAAGTCAGATGTCTCTGCAATTGATTAAGAACTAAAGGCCCTTTTGCCCTTGAGTTTCATCTCCTGTTTCCTCTCTGGGTTCCTCTTACTGCCTTAACGCTTTTATTGTTTCCTTTTCAAGTGAGTCTTCACTTTCTAGCTTCCTAATTTCTCTCTTACTCCTCTTACTAAAAAGATTTCTAATAAATAATGATACAAATAAAATCAAAATTAAAGGCCTTTTTACATCTTGATTGTTTTCCTTTCTCCTTTTCTTCTTCCTTTCAGTCTGGACCATGTAATGCAACCCTTTGGGATTGCTCTCTCTCCCTTCTCCCATTGCCCCCTCCCAGCTTTTTCAGGTATAGCTACCATTTCTCTTTCTTCAGTTTAACATTGTTAGCTCCTCTGTGGAAGTGCATGCAGCTGGCCTGCTCTTTCTCTCTCAGCCCATCACTCTGGCCAAGGATCACCAACTATTTTCAGCCATCCTGCATGCATGTAACTGAACAGCAGTATGAGAGCAGAAAGAGGACCCAGCTGTTACACAGTAGGGACCAGTTTCATAAAAGAATGGGCATCTTGCAACACCCAGCTCTTAAGTGACTGGCTTTCTGTCTCATTTCAGAGCCCTAATCCTTGCACGAAACCCACAACAGCTAAAGGAGAGAGGTACCTGAGCTGTCACTAGCAAGGAATGCTTTCAGCCTGAGCTCTGTGAAGGGCTCAAATGCAGGTTCTGGTGGCTGTGTGTCTGACCAGCTGCCAGCAAGATCCCTTCCAGATGCTGGGTGTTACACAACTAACTCCTCAGTGCAGGCAAGCACTTCCATCCTCTCTATACTCACAGACATGAACTCTGTCCTGAAACTAGGCATCTGTGCCAGTGCTTCTTCACACACATTGTCACAGTTGCTACCATCAGAAGAACTCAAATCCTAAATAGACCACTGCTCAGCCCAGTATGTGGAAGGTCCAAATTCAATTTTTACCTCCTTACAGAACATTGCAAACCTGTTTTCTTATCTGGATGCTCTAACTGTCAGATTATAGAAAAAGATATTGCTGGTCTTAAATGCATATTAAAATTTCAATTTGGCTGAGAGCAGGTCACATACCAAGAACTTCCCTGGAAGCAGTTCAATCCCCAGGGAAGAGATGCCAACACAGCCTCAGAGGAGCTACCAGCTTTGGCCTCAGCATGCGATGGAGTTCTCTTGATTCCTCATGCTGAAAGCATTGCTCTTTGCTTGGACTATTTACACATTTACACCGAGTCTCTTCTTGGCCTTGCAGTTTAAGCATTCACCTAGGTTTGGGGAAACCCATTTATTGGTAGGATATTTAATGTTAAGTATTCACAAGAATGGAAGGAAGAACTGGAGTCTTCTTTCGCTCCCCCAATCTAGACAAGTGGTCTAGTAATGAAGTTACTGTTTTTCTCTAATTATTTAATAAATCTGTTCCATTTTGCAATAGAAAAGAACAAAGCTGCCTCATTCTAAAGCATTATGTAGCTAATTTAAACATCCATAATGGATGTGGGTTCAAAAACTCATGAACAGAAGATGGACTTGAAGTCACACAAGTGTTTGAACTAGTGTTTCATGGGGAAAATATCCTGTACATTGAGCCAGATTAACTGAATACCAAACGCAATTAGTCTTACCAATGCACTCAACAGATACTTGCTTAAAATAAAGATCTCAGTGTAGCTTAGCTACCTACCCTAAGTAGCAACAGACTGTACACAAAACATACACTTAACTCCTGAGGGAACTTCACTGCTGGAAAGTTAGCACAGAGAAACTCCCGGTTGTGTTCTGCAGGAGTACTGCAGGGCTTTTGAAGACATGATTTTTTAACTCAGATGCCCAAGTCTTTGTTTTTCTGATGCAATACTCTTGAGGCTAAATGAAACACTAAAGTATTTTTCCTCACTAGGAGATATATCTCCTCATGGGATTAATGTTCTTTACACATTGCCATTTTCTCTTGGGATCCAGGCAAACTTTCAGATGAATATTGGTGAGATAAATATTGATCTTGCTACCACTGATTGCATTTGGGTAAGGTTAGGCCATTACCTGCCAATGGGCATTTATGCAACTATTTTCACTTGGTGAGACACCTTGCTGTCCTCACCCAAACAAAGATAACTGCAAATACAGCCATTTTCTCTTTGGAACAAATGTTAACAGTCCTCAGAATGATCAGATTTGCGAAACCAGATCTGTAATTTAGGTCTATAATTTACATCTGAAAATGAAGACTATAGAGTTTCACTGGGGGGAGAGACAAATACCTGTGAGCTGAATAATTACTCTAAACAGTCTATTTTGATAAACACTGCCTGAAACAAAAACATGCAACAGTAATTCATATTAAAATCGTGATTCGCTAGAGCTGATAGTACCATCTATAGTAAATGCTTATGTAAGTTTCTTTTTTGAATGAATAAGGAATTGTTTTGGAGTTCAGCCTTTTTGTTATGCAAACCTCTTTCTTCACATTAGCTATTCTCATCAATGGACACATTCCTGAGCAACAGTTTAAAAATATGGCTATCGCTTCTTACTTTGTGTCAAACTGTGTGGCTTCACCGTGTGGAAAGAGACAAGTTTAAAACCAAGCATGGCATCAAATCCTCCTCTTTTTTGAAAAGACAGTTTCACTTCAAAGTGCCCTTCTTAAGGAAGAACCTCTGAAGAATATCTGAATTACAGAAATGTTTCAGGGCATCTCCTTCTCTGCTCCTCATAATGATTGGTTCCCCACGGTATATTTGCAGTTCTTTGCAAACTGCATATCTGAAATCAATACTAGACAATTCCTTTTCAAATTCAAAATTGATTTTAGCCAGTTAAAAGACAACATCCAAACAATTCCTTGTCATCTTTTCAGAATATTTATTAACACAGCTGGAAATAATGACTCGTTCAGCAGGAGTTCCCACAGTTCAACTTACAGAAAAAAATATGAAAACAAGAAAGACTATTCCTGACACACTAGATTGATTCAGACTGTTGTAAAGGAATGGTTAGCAATCTAAGGTGAGTTTTAGAAATGTGTCCATACTGACATTGTGCTACAAAAATCGGGACAATACAAACAAAACAAATCCCATTTCTTTTAATTAGCTCATTAGGAACACAAAATACAGAATCCCTGTCAAACTGCTGTATTTCCAGCATTTCCAGCTGTGGTCTCACATGGCCCTCCTCCTTAGCACTCAGGGCAGTTACTTAACCACAGAACACATTTCTTTCATTTCACTTTGCTAGTTCCGTATCTGTTTATATTGACCTTATGCAGCCTATGCACAAGTTCAAAATCCATTCATTAAAATGTGTCTTTACACGGAAAGTGGACATGAAGGGTCACATTTCTGTGGTTTGCTTTTCACAGACTTTCTGTTAAGCTCACTATTTTCACTAACAACAAAAGTTTCCGTGTTTTTCTAAATTCCTTGAGACCTGTGGAGACAACAGAGAAGGAACCATCGATCCTACTCCTCATTGTGTATGATGAAAAAGCTCTTAATGTGGTCCTATTCACTTGCAATTTACAGAAACCAGTGCCAGTCATGGCATTCCCCAGGTTTCTTTTGAGTGTAACTTCATTTGAAGTTGTTGATTATGGGCAATTAATAAAAGCTCATTGAAAATTCAGCTAGTAAATTGATTTTACAAGTTTGGCAGCCCAAGCTTGTGTTTCTTCCTATATGTAAAACCTAGAATATCTGACCCAGTAGAATGAACTCTCTTTTAGTGGGAGACAAACATGGAACCTAAAGATGTATAGTAATAATTCAGAGAATACATGCATTTTAAGCAGCACTATTTTATTCATATATGTGATTTTTTAAATGGATGGAGTCTCCTTAAGGACTTATGAAATGGTATTGCAACGATAAAGTAAATGTAACATCAGGCACTGACATAAAATTTGTTTCATCATGCATATCCACATTAGTTAAGGACCAAATGTTACCTGTTAGTCATATGCTGGAATTCTTTTACAGTGAAGAAGATGCCATGAAAATGTACATAGAATCTATTCTATTTTAAACTTCTTTCTAGGAAATGCAGAATTTAACACGAACGTGAATTTAATGTGAAAAGCTTAGCCTCTGGTTACATCATCTCTCAACCCGCTTCATAAGTCAAAACTTACATCACTAAAGAGACATATCAAAAAACCTTAAAGTCACACAGAATCTAAGCACTGGAACTTATTTCAAATGTTAGAAAATACATTTCACATTTCTAAATCCACATGTATTCTATACTACTTGTGACATGCTCACTCAATCTGTATCAATCTGAAACAATGAGACCACATTATGGGATGTCACCCTCTTTTGGAGGGTGATCTTTGATTCGTCTGATTGTCCTTGCATAATCGTGGGTAGTGGATTGGTATGTATACAGTTCATGTCCTGTTGCCAATTTAATGTTGTTAAGCTGTTAATTACACAGTGTTAAGTAAGTTTGAAAAGCGCTTGTGGAGGGTCTGAAAAGTTCCTGACACTTATTTATATAGACCCACCTGCTACTATGAATATGTAACACAGAGAGGCAGAACCTCTGAGTGACCACCAGAAAGTCCTAGAAGGTGAAGAGAGCATGCGCAGAGACTTATTTGCATGGACCTGCCTTTCCATGAATATGCAACAAGAAGAAGCAATATAAACCGGAAAGTGGAATTGGCGGAGCGCCGGCTCGCGGAGCACCCAGGCCTGTTTGCTTGCTTTTATTCTTTATTCTGTTTGCCTCTTTTCTTTCAATAAATTGTTAACTTTAACTGGAATCCTCTTGGAGACTAAATAATTTATGACACTGCTCTTTTATATTTAAGGGTTAAATGGCTTTTGCAGGATCAGGGTTTCGGATACCTTTTTGCCAGTTAGCAGTATCAGATAAAATTTCCTCCCCTAAATCATACACTTATAAACTACTATGATGTTTTTCTTGTTATCTTTTATCCCAGTTTCTCAGTCACATTCTTTTAATCACCATTTCCTGAGATTGTGCTTAGCATTGGACAATACTGCTTCAGAAATGAGTAAGGCATCTTGAGTACTAGCAAGTGATCACACCAAGGATTTGAAGCACAGATCACTGGAATGTTGGCATTAACAGCTTGCCTCCCTCATCCACTAACTCTCAGCGACAGTAATTTCTGTTTTTTAGAGATACACTTTGCATTTCAAAGTCATTAAAATATGCTTTCAATGAAGTGAAAGTTATTAAAGTGACAAAAGATTTTAGTAATAGCAACCAATACAAAATGACTGCATAAATTTCTATTCATATGTGTGATCCGGCAATGACAACAACAAAGCAATTAACTTAAAATGCAATCTTGCTGCAGACTGAACCAGCTTCTCTCTGCCAACACCTCAGTACATGGTGTGCCAGTATTGTCCACTGTGTTATTTTTGCAAAAGTAGGAGACTGACTTTTGGAATAATGGTTTCCCCGGTATCAACATAAATGAATACAGAAACACCTATCCAGACCAACTTATTGTGGGCCTGCCAGTTGATATTTCAAGATAGAAGCAGTTTAGAAAGAAAGAAGTACAGTGTGCTGTGACGTCTATCAATAGCTCCTATTGCTAACACTTTGCTGCATGGTCTTTTTGCAACTGCTGGGAAAGGATTCAGGTTGGGAGTGCATGAATTGCCTCTCGTCTTGGAGAAAATGTATATTTTTTACCAACTGACAGCTATTGATCAAGCAAATAAACAGAGAATTACAATAACTGGCTGTTTAAGTTAAAGTGTTATTCCCAGCCTTTTATTTATGGAGAATTCACTGTGTGAAGTAAAATCAATTGCTAAGCAATGGGCCATGAAAAGAAAATAGAAAATGCAGATACGGAAACAGCAAGAAATGTGCGTGTTCAACTACTAGAGACGAGGCACACTGCCTGAGGGCAATACAGTCCTCAAGGCCTAATTATAGATATAAACAAAGACCGGAAAATTAACTGCTTTCTGCATAACTGGTACTAAATGGATATTTACTTTTGTGTTTTGGGAGTCAGATTTCTACAATATTTTAATGTGGCATTTCCAAACAGACCCACTTCTATATTATGTATTAGGCCAAGGAAGACCACCAAATTAAAATGCAAATATCTTCTAAAGAGCTGATGAACTCCTTTCATCATCTGGGTTAACAGCCAGAGGATAAAAAGCCCATACCTAACAGCTGTAAAAGCCATAGTTACTGCTTAATGAGTCAGCTGAGCCTGAGAACCTTCACTGTAAACAATTTTATTAGCAGTATTATAAGTAAAATAGTGTCATTTGGGATTTCTTGTTCCACATGGACAAAGATTTTGTCAGAAAAGATCTGTGAAGCAACTTACCTAAGACAATTTAGCAGGGCAGTGATAAAAATAACTGTGACAGGAATCAAGTCCACTGGTCCCTTTCCTTGTCTGTTTCTTAGAGCATATGAATGGAAAGATTTATTACCAAAGATATTTACTTGTAGAGCAATTGTTATATCTTCAGGAACTGGTGAATTAATTTTTACAACTCCCTCTTTAATGATTTCTTTATATCACTATGCTGTCTATTCCCTTCTAGACCTCTACAGAGCAACAGATAAAGTTTAAAAAACTGACAAAACCTATTAATTACATGCACTGTAATATAGACACAGTAATAGATAAATATTAATGCTTCCAAAAGTTCTGAAAAGATAAGCTACAATAACATACTGATATGTTTAGTACCGATACAACACTCAACAAGTATGCACATTATGACAATGACAAACAGTGCTACTCTTTCAGAAAATATATCAACTGCTTAAAATGTACCAACTCTGTGCTACAGAAAAAAGGTTAAATCTGTATGACACAAAACAGAAAATAAAATTATTTCCAGAGGCTCTGGTAGCAATTGTCCAGTTCTGCTCTTGTGGTTTACACTCTCTAGTGTGAAAGGGCTCTGCAGCACACAGCTTACTGTCGGGGGGATTTCAGGGTAGGAGGCCACTGGGGCAGCCACAGAACTCCTCCCATGTAGATATGAGAAGCACATTAAGCCTGTTGGAGTCAAAGGCATACTTTATGTCAGAATTTTGCTTTTGCAATAAATTGGAGTGATGCATGGTGTAGTGTGGTGACTTAACCTAAGCAGTGCAAGGAGAAGCTTGGTTGCAATCACACATAACCTAAACAGAAAACTAGAGGGGAAGAGAGAGGAGAAAGGAGAAAAGAAGGAAGGAAGGAGACACACAACAAGGAAAACTGGTCATCATAACCCCCATCTTTGAAAGTAGGAAACACTGGAGCCAGAGAAGAGAACAATGAAAAAGATAAACCAGAAGCCAAATGTTCTGCTTATAAAAAGGGCAAAAACATAAATTTTGAGCTTGTGTGTCTGGGTCTTGCAGGTGCTGGGCTTTACCCAGGAGGAACACACAACCTCATTGCAGAGCATGGGGCAGCAGCAGTGCAGCAGTGCAGCTGGCAGCTGTGCCAGACCAAGCAACAAAACAGCCTCCTTCCTACTTACTCTTGTAGCTCAATGTCTGTGTTTCATTTCCACTTAAATACTGAGTGAAGGATTTAACTGAAACTATTGCAGCTGCTTACGGGCATGAGGATAGCGGGATTTACAGTGAACAGTCTGGAGAGACCAAAGCAACATTTGCTTTGTTTAATTTAAAAAGCTGTTAGTTTTCTCAGTTCCAAGAAAACTAAAGTGATGGCAAGAAACATGTTTGTACAGATTGCCTGAACTAGTGTTAATTACTTTTTAATCACTGAAAATTAAATTATGCTTGAAATATACATTATTTATTTCTTCTCTGGGTTGTCCAAAACCGGAGTAACAAGCTAACAGATATCGAATTATAATTACAAGAATATATAATTATATCAATTTCAGAGAATATGAGAAAGGTAGGCTGGCTGATCAATATAGAATTTGTCCAATTTACAGCATGGTTTATTTAACCAAGCCAGTAAAATAGAAAATGGTGTAAAATATTATCTTTCATTTTAACTTTTTTTTTTTTTTTTAACTGCCTTGGAGGGACTGTTTACACATTTTCAAGCACTGTGAAGATTTATTTTCCTGACAGTTTTACAGTCTGATGGACTACTTCAGTCACAACCATCAGGAAAGAGACATCCTTAGGTCTCAGGGTAGTAATGGCAGGGGCTCAGGAAGCTTCAGGTAGCACAGCGTGTGTGGATCCATTCTGCTCCATGTTCCTAGACCTTTCTGGAGTATGTGGTTGCCTGATATTTAGAAAATAGATCCCATTTTAATTAACATAATAGCTCTCTTTTTTCTGGCATTAAATTTATTGCATTTTGAGGGAGACCAACAGCAGCCTACATCTGCTTCCACAAATGTCCATGTCAGTATTAATATCAGGCACAGGAAATGGACTGGCCATGCCTAAGTAATTCCTAAACCTTTAATTACAGTACACTTGAAAAAAGCTCACAACATGTGAAACATGAGAAAATTGAAAGAGAATAAAGGCGCTGTAACTGCTCTCAAGAACAGTGCCCTCTGACATTTCCTTTCATCCAAGCCAAACAAAAAATCAACCCTAAGCTGTCCTACAACATACATTCTGTCCCACATGCTTTTTTTGAAGGTGCCCAGTCCCTTCATAATTTGAGTTATAACAAAAGCATCAGTCATCCACTAAGGAGTTAAACCTCAAAAGTTTAGGAAGGTATTCTGATAAACTATGGATGGAGACTAGAGCTTTATTAACATTGCTAAGGCCATCTGAGGTTTTGAAATGAGTCTGCCCCTTTGAAATGGAAGTTTGGCTTTGCTTTGCCAGCTGCTTTACCATCATTTTTAGCTGGTGTCTAGTTAAACTGAAATAGTTTGACCCATTCTGTGTCAAACATAATGTATTCTCCCTTAAAAGTCCTGCTGTGAGGTATATAACTCCTACTCCATTTTTTATAGAAGACTAGAGGCATGTATAAAAAGTCTAATGGTTCAAGAACTCTCTCCTTCCATCTCCTGGTGAAGAGGAGAAAGGAGTCCAGCCAACTCGCACAAGCAACATACCTATAACTCGGGCTGGAGGGCTCAACTCTTTCCCCAACCCCTGGTGCCTGGGAGTAGCAAGCCTGTAGCAAAAGTATCATCCACACAGGCCTCCTCCTGGACACTTTCTGCAGAGATTTCCCTGGAGTCTTCCTCTTTTACACCCAGGGTAATGGATCTGAACACAGAGAGAGGTGTCAAAACACAGTGAGGACAGTAACAGCTTGGCTGCTTGGTCCTGGGGGAGGGGCAGCCCGCAGCTCTGCCCCACTGACTGGCCAGTCATGCTTCTTGGCTGACCAGCTACCCAGGCAGATATGCAACAGCTGCTCCAGAGCCCCGTGTGAGCTGAGGGGCCAGTCCCTCAGGTGGGGGTGTAAGCACTGAGATGCTAGAGGGGAGGAGGCATCAAGGTGCACATGTGCAATTGTTGCCCATCAGAAGAGCTAGGAGTGAAACGGGTGTTACTGCAGGAGAAGATGGCTACAGTCTAACGTGGGGAAGCTGGATTTTTCTGTGGTCTCGTCCCTGATATAGCCTCGGGCTACACAGGCGAAGAGCAGCCATGAAGACAGGACAGGAGAGAGGCTGTCTTGAGGGCAGTTCACACTCCTGGAGCTTGCCTGGCACTATGCCATGAGCAGGACAGGGCTCAGCAGATGGGGATGGGATGTGGTAAAGGACTGAAGACCTGAGGGTATAAACACCACCAGTTAGAGGTTCCCAGGCTCATAATGAGTAGTCCCAGAAAAAAACTTGATGATGATGGAGCTGAGGACACTTGTTAATTTCAATTTACTATTTCAAACCCGTCTTTTCTGCCACTAAAAGCACCTAGCAAAATAACTAATCCCTATAATTGGCAAAAACATGCTTTCAAGAAGCAGCTGTTTGCAACAAGCTACACAAAAATCCAGTGGAAGTGCAGGGTCCCTCTGTCCTTTTCAGAAAGGCTTTTTTTGTGTGTGTGTGAATTAAACCAAATTTCTGCCCTACAGATATTTTTTAAAGTATTTAGTTATGCCTGCTCTTCCCTATTTAGTCTACACAACTTCTTCACCCTTGCTGTCAATTGAGGACTGAATTATACATAAACCTAAACAGTTCAGCAAGCAAAAAGTTGCAGTTAAAAAGGATCAATCAGAGAATCTGAAACCCGATCTCCTTGGTGAGCCTTGTATAAGCTGGCAGTCATCAAGAAAGACAGTGATAGAGACCCTATTTTATACCTGAATCTGAGGTTAAAGTACCAGTAAATACTTTGTGGTCTTCCATGGCAAGTTTGGGACTTTTTTTTCGTATGCTATTACAATAAGCCTATCAATCCCCTCCTGAACTCCTGGAGAATGCCTCCATAAACTTCCTTCTCTGTAGAGAAGGACTAGAGGAGTCACCTAGATTTCTCTAGATTACTTCCCATACCCCACTGTATCAGTGTATCAGTAATACCACACAAGCCATGGCTTAAACTGCTTTGGCAGCAGCTGACAGATCTGGGTGGATACTCTGCAAAGACTTCTGGAGTGTGCAGACAATATGTGAAAGAGCAAAAAAAGAGACAAGGGGAAGGAAAGTTTTTTTTCCTCCCACCAACACTCAAATATCGCTGATGATCACCCTTAAGACCTGAAGACAAATCTACCATTAACTGGACATTTTGTGGAATGGGATTTGATCTACAATGGGGAAGAAACGTCCATCGTCCTCTGGTGCACCAAAATGCCAGAGGCACTGTGGGCAATGGACTAAAGCATTCATTTCTGACAAAACCCTCTGCAATTGCTGCAAAGCCCAGCAGAAGCTGGATTAATATTTTGTAATTATGGCAAATTTCTGATCATTATTGGTCTAACAAATAGTAATTTAACAATTTATCTAATGGCTTTTAAAATGGAAAGGCTTCTGAATGGCTAAAGGGTACAAGCGAATTCTCAGAAATGATGAATAGGTTAGCACTGGCATATAAGGGATACAATATTGGAATAAGTCCAGCATTAAACCACATCTGAAAAAAAGCAATAAATTTCTACAGATATGAGATGGGAAAGTAACACTATTTTTTTTATTTTCAAAAATCCTCTAACTGCTGACCTTGAGTTTCACTGAATGCAAATGAAAGACAAGAGAAGAAACTTCATTTGAACAAACACAAAAGTGACTTGTAGTCTGTTTTTTGACAGCTCTGTAACACTGTCTGGCAAACAGCTACAAATCTGGGTAAGAAATCTGTTTGATCAGAGTGGAAAGATGGCTACAGATGGAAGTTACTGTGCGGAGGAGCCCAGCCAGACAGTGACAGCATTGCTTTCCTCGGGAGCTCCAAAGTCGGAAATAAAATGATGGGGCCAAAATTTTATTTTGCATCAAAGCACATCAGGATTTTCAGCCATCTGTGTCTTGCTATTCTCTTGAGAGACAGCAACCTTTGACATGCCAGATTTTCCTAAAAGAAGAGGAGTGGCTAATTGGATTCCTAATCCATTAATACTAATCTTCTCACTGAAGTGACAGCAAGTGTGACCCATCATCTTTGCTTCCCCTGCTGCTTTATGTGGCTGTGTAAAACTGGAGTAGGGAGCTGGTTGCTGCTGCTCACACTTCACTGGAGTGATCTCCCAAAGGCTCTGTGCAACCAGAACTAATGAGCTGAGAGATGCAGAGATCTCAGGCCAAATTCAGCCCTATAGGGACAGGTTTTACTCATCAGTAAGTCCATCCCCTGGTACTTTTGAAGGAGTCACACATATTTACATGGGAGCTGAATTTGGTGTACAGTTTTAAGGTTCCTTTACGAGTACTATTTATTGCAATCCACAGAAATGAAAAGTGGTTAACTTCTTTCCTGTGTAGGGATGAGCAGGTTCTATAAATGAGGCTGTATAAATAGACTTTGCTCCTCAGATAAAAAGATGTGAGTGATGCAAAAGGTATTGCAACTTTAATCCTTTAATGACTCAACCATATATTGCTAATTACATTATGAAGTTGCATTTTTTTCTCCTGTTCTATTTAATGGAACAGAGCAAGAAGTGTTACATTGGAAGCATCTATAAGCCCAGACTATTCAAGGCACTTGCTATAAGTAATTTGAACCCACAAAAATGACTCCCAGTCTGCTCTTTCATTCTATCTCCCAACTCATCAGCCAAGCACAATCCTGTGTCAGCAATTGTCCTAAACACAGAAAAAAAGTGCTAGATAGGAGAAAAGTTGCTATAATAGAGCAAAACCTGCAGGTAAAATGCAGAAAACTGAGATGAGTGTTTTAATAATCCACACTTTTTTTAGAGAACTCCCAGATGGATCTCACTGAAACATGCATGTAGTAGGAAATCTTTCCAGCATTTGGTTTGAATTTCTTAGGGTGTATGGATTTAAGAATGCATTTTTAAGAGGACGCATTACAAAAAACTGCCACATTTGCAGAGCTTGCAGTCTGAAAATTCCTCTGTGTAGATCATTACTGCACTGGCATGCCTGAAACAAGTAAAAAAAAGTATGAACAAATGAAGGGAGAACATGAAGAAAAGAGAAAGAAAAGAGAAGAAGTGACTCAAGCCACCACAGAAACCATATGCCAGTGATGCAAATTAGTGCTGCTGTTCAGATCCATTGGTGGGAGATGTAGCAGAAGCACTGGCTTATGGTCTTGGAGCACGGCTGGATGAGCCTGTGTTTAACTTGTCAGCAGCTGTCTGCATTCTATCTCCACTGAGGTTTCCACCGTGGCTATGCCGTGAATTGTGACAGGTGACAGCATCTATGAGGAAATATCTAACAAGGACAAGAACTGAAGTTATTCAGACAAGTCTGCAATAAGATGAGGACAGCAGGAAGGCCAACTGGATGGAATCAGCCTACAGAGAAAAGTTTGGTTTCCTGTCCTGGATCAAAAATAGTAACTTCTACACCACCACTCTCATCTTTTTATAAGCCAATAAATTCCTCAAACTATAGCCCCTGCAGTAGTTTAGGAGCTTCCCTGGTACAAAAACAGAAAGTAGGTATCCTTATCACAAGTCAGGTGCTACCTGCACATCCATGAACAAGCATTTTATGACTTGTGGAAATGACGCGTGCTCCAAGGCTGGACTCAGTGAACTGGAAGAGCAGAGACACTCAGGAATGCTGCAGCTCAGGTCCACCTCTGGACTGGATTCGTTGAGCAACTACATGAGGAAGTTGGGTCTCATTTTCATGAGAGACTGACAGGACAAGTTCTCTGAGCAAGGCCCGGGCTCACAATAGGAGTAAAGGACAGATGTACCAGCATTGTGCCCTGCTGGTCTAGAAGTGGCTGTGACGTTCTGTGACTTTGGCAAGCTACATCATGATGCTTTCCTTCTTAGAAACACATAGCAATGCAAAGAAAGGAAGACTTAGTTCATCTGGTATGGACTTCCCACTTTTGGTGGGATCAGGAAGAGAGCCCACAATCATTATGCATATGGACAGGAACTCCTTTCTGCCTCACCCTGTAAGCTAGTTTTGAAGGTTTAGTGGGTCATTTTTGTAACCTGGGGAAACTAGCACTGCTTTTGTACTCCAAGTTTTGAGTTGCATAGCCATGACAGAGCTGGTTTTGAACTAGATACTTGCATGCTATTAGCAGGACAGCTATGGAAGTACAGAAACCAATGTGTGCTGCAACACCTACCTGAAAAGCTCAGTAAGTTGTCAAGCTGTTAGTTTTAAGATGTCTTTGGTGTGCTGTAATTATAACTGTAACAATAATGTATTTTGTCACAGCCCTGCTTATTTACCTTGTGACAGTATCCTGCTTATTTACACAGAACATAAAAAGTCCTGTTGCCCTTTACACGGCAGGAATCAGAGTAATATTAGACATTTTCATCAGCCAGCATTGGACAGCATAGCCCAGCACATATTCAAACTTTGCTACATGCCTGGGGTATTCAATTACTAAAAAGAGCTAGATTGCTTCTTATGTTTGTCTCTTATGCCCACCAGTCTCAGGTATGATTTAGCTATTTCCCAGCTGAACAATGCTAATGACTTTGAAAGGCAGTTAAGTCAAAGATAAATTTCAATTAGTAAGTAAAAACCTTAAGGTAAGATGTGGTAGGGCACATCTTTTTTTAGTCTCAACTGCTCATACAAATTACTATCTGTTCAGTGTACAGTAAAGATGAAAGAACTCCCTATACACATACAATTTCTAGACAGCCTCTACCAAAAAGCAATTATCTCCCACACCTTCCCAGGGCATTAGCGTAGAGCTGAGCTGAGGGTAAGAAACATGAAAACGCATCCTTTCATAATGCATTGCTGTCATTCCTAACTGGGCTGGTAAGTTCTAGTACCATCTTCCAGCTCTAAATGCATGAGAGGGTAGCAAGTTATTGTACATAATAGGTACAGTTTTGTATGATCATCACTGAAGGAATTGTTAGAAGTGACGAATAGAGGTGTAACAGGAGTCATGTAATTTCTCTTGTTGCATTGCACAAGAGAAAGGGGTTGGCATGTGGAACAGAAAACAAATGCATTCAGAAGTGATAAAATATATTGAAAAGCTAAGCTACTAAACAATATTTAGTTGCTAAAGCAGACAAGGATTGTTTTTTATATCTGTTGATTCCACTCCAATAGCTAAAAACATGACCTGAGATCTCGCTTCAACGATCTTTTCCTTATTTTATCATTAAACTTATTGTGTGTTATGAGACAAAGACATACTGGAGTTAAAAGGGCAAACTGTTAGCTATGCAATAGTAGCATTCCATAGCACGTGGTGTTTACAGATACTCTGAGATCTAGTTACAAGACCCACATGAGAAGCACTTTCTGAGACGCTGGTGCAGTGAGAGTGTTGATTAAATCCAGTAAGAGGTTTTAGTACCAAAAATACCATTTGACAGGCATAAAATATTGTCACTCTCCCAGGGGCACAGACTGCTGAAATGCACTGTGCAATTCCAGGCAGACCTTAAATCATCACAGCATCATAACAATTTTTAGGATAATATCTTGATCTCCTCATGCTTTAGAACACAGTCCATACTGTGGGATTCTGGGGATGGAGGGAACTTCTAGAGATTATTTCATTACAGATCAGTGTGAGTTTTGTTTTTGTTGTTGGCTAATGTACTTTTTTTTCCCCCAGTCTTGTTTTTCTCATGCTGGCCACAGAGTTGATCACTGAGCACACGCATGATACTGACTCCTCTTTTCTGGTGCAGAACTATTTCCAGACCAAAACCAGTAGTGTGTAGGTCAAGAGAAGATGAGGCGGCCATAAGCATTTGCAAAGAGAGAAGCCCAAAATGGATGAAGGGACATACACAAAATTCTACCTGTGCTAGAAACCAGCCTCTGCTGCACTTCAGGAAGTAACTCCATGAAGGACTCCATAGAAAAGAAACCTTCAGTGTGCTGAAGAGGGGCGAATTCACAGTGGAGGAGTTGTTTCTCTTCCTTTTCCTCCTCTCAGACAAATGAGTCCCAGAGAATGTAGGATATGGACTGTACTTGCATGAAGGATTCTGTGTCCTGGCCCAAGAAGTGATCAGAAAAGTAACAGGAGCTCTAAAATAACATATTGTAGAAACCACATCATCTGAACAGATGCAGTGTTGTTAAAGTTCACTGGATAAACTAGATTTTATACTCTACAGCATCTCTTTAAATACAGTAACAAGAAGTCAGCAGGTTCACGGGTACATAGCCACTGGAATGTTTTGCTGAACATTAATAACTCCACACCACCAGGTTCCAGCTATGTGGGCCAAAACAAACATAAAATGGTTTTTGGTTTCAATCACATAACCTCTGGGAATTACATTGAAACTTCCTGTTTTCCCCGCTACCTACTATGCATTTCACAGCCTACAAACGCGAGCTAGTGAAGAGCGTTCAGCGAATCATACTTGGAAGGAAACCAAGGAGCAAGGAAACAGCTTCAGTGTAACTCAAATGGCTTGAAAAACCTGCCTGTGAACTACGGGCAGGGAAACAGGCTTGCAAAAAGGAAACTACTCATCCCAGATCCCTTTTCAAAGTGACCATACCAAGCCAGCAAGGCCCTCGTGCTGAACTTCAACACAGAGCTGCACCCCAGCAGCCTCCTGGCTCTTCATAGACATCTCCACTGTACTCTGTTTGCAGGCACTGAGAAGAATAGAAATGTTGGCCCTGCTCTGTGATTTTAAATTAAGGTGGAAACAAACATTTGTTTTACTGAACAGTGATACTTCTCCATGTACAAATACCTTGATTGGGCTTCAGCTGCTGCCCATTGTCTGTTACTTTCCTTGCCTCTGCATTGGCACAGAAGAGCCTGAAATGCTGGGGTGGCCACTTGGGAATGACCGTTATTGATTTTCTAAAGAGTAGATTTCTACTTTATTAAAAACTATGGTAATGTTCAACAAAACCCTTGGTGAGCAGTGGGTTGCTATTTCATGTCAATCCAGAGTCAGTAGTGAGAGACAGCAAAGTCTTGAACAATTTAGTGCTTCTTCATGTACAAAAATTCCATTTGACTGGGCTTCAGAGGCTGCTACTTTGCTGTGTGACAGGTAGGTCCTGACATCTGTGAAATAAGTAAAACCTTGCTGAGAGCCTGGTGACTACAGCCATACAACCAGCCTAAAAGTTGGACCACTTTTTGCTGTATTTCCTTACTTTAAACAGGAGGAAACATAATTTTTAGCCATTTGGTAGTAACATTGAAAAATTTCACATGTTCACAAGCACTTCAAGGAGGCTTTGGTCTGAAAAATAAAAATCACCATCTTTCCCTGCAGTATATAAACCTCATGAGTATCTTTAAATCTGCTCTACTTTTTTGGGCCCCAATTCAGTAAAAAACTAGGACATTCATTTATGACCTATTTTCTATTATTAGTTTATTAAAATCAGTTTGCAGTAGTAGCAGATACTAGAGTCCGATTCTGTGATAGCAGGAAATACAACATACTGACATTTGTTGCAATAAAAATAGGTGCACAGAAATCTTTTTTACAGGTTCTGGGAAGCAGATGGTCATTATGCCATTGCAAGTAAATGCCAAAAAATAGTAGGTGGAATTTTTTTCCACACATCATCTTTCTTATCCATGGTCCACAGTTTCTTTTCATCACAAGAGCAATTATATTTCTTGCAGAGATTCCAAATGCAAGGAAGTTCTAAAACACAGTGATTAACAAGGCCAACACAGAGTCTGTATTAAAAAATGCTTTCAAAAGATATTGTTGCCAAAAGCAAGTCTACAGTTCTATAATGAATACTATCTAATTATTCATTCCTACCAATGCTACAGGAGTAGGGGACTGGAAGTCCCAATTCCCGCCTCCACCCCCCATAATCGTTCTCAGATTACTCTGCTTGAGCATGAAATAAAACGCAGGCAAGCGCAGTTTCATTTCTACTCCACTCTGACCTTCCAGCAGGATACAGCTGGTATGAGTCAGGCCCACACCTCCAAAGCAACGAGGTAAGCACCAAATGATGGTGTTTAAGCCTAAACAAGTAAGTTGATGTGCTTGATGTGCCCCCCTAGTGTTAGAACTCCCTTCTCCATTCACACAGCATGGTTGCACATGTGTGCAGTGTAGTTACAGTGTCTCTTTTCTAATGCCTGTGCATCTCTGACAAGAGCCCTCATTCAAAGATCTGACAGATCCCATCACACAGCACATGGTGCACTTTGTTGCTGCTGGTGACCAAGGCTCTTGGCAATCCAAATCTCATCTCCTTGATCACCTTCACACCCTGCTAATCCCACCCCTGTAGCCATCCCTAACTCCCCATGCCACCAGTTCCACATTGTAGTTGTTTGCCCTTCCCTTTATTGTGTCTATACATATTCAGGGACAAGTTAGCAGACGTAAATCCACAGGTGATCAAACATGTAGAAAGGCTGGAGAACATTAGGGAGAAGTATAACATGCATTCCACCTGCTGACATGGTCTTCCATCAGCAGGTACTTCTTCCCTTTTTTCCAAGCTATCTATCTTTACTAAATGAATTATTACACAATTAGCAGGATTTTACACCTGCCACTGACTCCCTCACACATTTCAGCTACCAGCAGGATTCAGTTTCAGGTATGTCTGTGTGCCCTGGAGCTCCTTGGAGCTGGGTCTCACTATGCCAGGGATGCTTGGCACCTCCTATCTAACCTGCTGCATTTTCTTGTTGGTCTTAGGCATATTTAGCATTGATGGAGCCTTAGCTCCAGGATTCACACTTGGTCCAGTCCATTGTTGGAGAACTCCAGAACCTCTCATCTGATTTTTTCCAGAGGAGTACCTCCAACTCATTTGCTTCCTGCCACAGCAGGACTCTCTCCTGGACTAAGCAGCATCTATTTTGGGGTCCTGCCCTTTCCGGTCCTCCCACAGCACCTTAATCTCTGTTTCTGTATGATGGAGGAAGCACTTGCACTGAGACTCTTCCCTACCACCTCAGGGCCTCATTGCTCTTGTTGATGTCTTGCAACATTTTCCCCTCCTGCTGTTTTCTGGTTACCTGCATCATCTACTCATTCCACAATGGCCTTGTTCACCTCACACAAAACCTGAGCTAGGTTGGCCTTTGGTCAGACCCTGTATCACTGTTTTTTAATGCATATCTGTCCTGATCCTTTCATGTCCCTTCATTCTACCAGAACCTGTATACCTGCAAGGAGTTAAAAAAAGAAATAAAAGTGTACAGAAATTATGGCCTTTGGTTTATTTGGTTACTCCAGCACATCTCCTAACAGCTGTCCTCTTCAGCACTCCTATAACCTGCGCTGGAGGTGGTGCTTTTGTGGGTGATCCAGTTGGCTGCCCTTCCCCGGGAGGAAGGGATGTGTGCCAAGGAGCCAAGCTGAGAAAGGCTGAAAGCCTCCCTCTTAAACCTCTTTTATGATTGCTGAGGACTGCAACAAGGGCCATAGCCATGTGACTGGCAGCCCTGAATGCAGTGGCATTGCAGGAGGTGGAGCCCAGAACTTTAGGGAAACGCTGCTCTGCCAAAGCACTACTTGGACATCTTTCTCCCAGGGAGTAAACCAACAGCCAACAGGGTCTAAGAGATTTGTGCCCAGCTCTTGTATTTTTAAAATCAACCGTCTTTTCTCTCTCCTGAGCCGTAAAACAAAATCTTATTCACAGTAACACTGATATAACAGTTTCTAAAATCTTTCCTATAAGGCCCTGATGGGAGAACAAAGCTGAGTCTGAGTGTTAGGCTAGCTATATTTCACAAACCAGAACTCAATATTGTGAAGCAGGGAGTCTCTGATGTGACTACTCTTGTCTCTCCAGCAGCTCAGTTAGGAAAGGTATTTTTCCTTCGCTACTAGTGGAAAGACAAGTGAGTAGTTGATGGTGTTTTACTGGTATAAACTACTTAACAGATTTCCCTGTTTTTTTTTGTGATAAAGCCACAGGAAGAAAGAAGAGAAAGTCTACTGATTTCTTGCAGGTCTGTCTGGAACAAAAGATGGAGACTGCATTGTTGTTTGCAGATGTGCTGTTCCTACCTGGAGAATCTCTTCACCAGCCTGACTGAATTACAATACAGCATTACCAAGGAATTTACAGTTCCAAGGAGGTTTAAAATAACGAAAAATAATGCAAAAAAAATTAAGTGATTTTTAAAGATTACTCACAGGCTATGTTCGCACCACAGGCATTGCTATGACTGTATCTTCTGTAGATGCCTCTAACCTAGCATTAAAAGTTGCCAGCAGCCTATGGTCAGCACTGCAGATGTGCAGAGCCCCATGCTATTCTGTAAAATCAGTGGCAGCATTAAGGATCAAACCGTAATGCTACGTTTATGTTAGTAAATAAAATAGGCTAGATACTTTTCTGTAGCCTGAAGCAATGCAACATGGCCTGGCAGATGTACAAAAAGCTAAACTGTTCCCCTTTGCCTCCAGACATGATAGACATATCTGAACCACCTGTTAGGAAATGTCTGTGGCATCCACTCCTTTTTGTTTCCTGCAACATTTCTAGCTGACATGGACCAAATCTGTGCCATGGAGCAATGAAACAAACAAGATGCATGATTGCAGACCAGTGCTCTGGTCCTGTTCTGCTTTCTAGTACAGACCTAGCCTACGGGTCGTGGCCTTCTAGAGCCTTTTGAAAGGCTTTCTGGGGCCATCCCAGTTTATCAGTTTTAGTTGCTTACCCCAGTGGGTCCTCAGGCCTTGCCTAAGAAAAATAGCAGTGCTCTGCATCTCATTCGTAAATAGGTAAAGGGCTTCTTTTGCTTGGAAACATTGAGCAATGAACATTTCTAATAGTGTCATGTGTAAGCCATGTCAAACAATCAAAGAAGAACCTATATTAGAAAACAAAACTAACAATCATGGCTGCCTAAGCTGTGAGAGGATTTGGAAAAGAGAAGGAACTGGAAGAGGTAAATGGGAGAACAGTCCCCAATGGATTCTGAGGCAAGGAAGCTGCGGTGATATAGACACTAGGGTGTCTGGGAGGAACCTCAAGGTGAAGAGGTTGTTCCTGGGGATTTGGGGAACGGCAGGAATGGTGCAGAGACGGTGACGGAAGCCATGGGAATGGTGGGTGGCTGTCACCAGGGTGGGGAAGGCAGAAGAGACCAGGCATGTTTGCTACAGCAAAGACTCCTCCTAATTATGAGCTCCAGCAGAGACAACCCCTCGTTCGCCTGTTCCTTACAGGGATATGGCAGGTGCCTCCCCAGATGGTTCTGTGATTCTGTGTTTTGTTAAACCTGACCATGTTTAACACAGAGCATATTCCCTTTCTGCAATATTAGGTGAGGCTGCTTGTTGGAAAAACACACCAAATTTCTTGTGCATGTGGTTTTTATCACCATTTTTGATAGCATAGTTCTATAAGTTGCAAAAGTTATATACAAACCAAATAAAAATCTGAAATATTTCTGAATTTTCTGCTTTTTGTGTTTCTCCAGACCAGAAATAAGTTCTCTCATTTGCCTGGTTTTATTGCTAATATACACATTCCAGACAGGATCCAAACCTCGCTGAATTTAAAAAGAGCTTCAACACAGAGAAAATGTCCTCAGCATCCTAACTCCTGACAGGCACATTTTGAAAACCTCAGCATCTGTGAAGGTTTGGGCTCCTTTGACTTAGTGCTTAAAAATAGCGAGAACAATAGAAAAACTATGTGCCTAATTGCATTTATTAAGGATCAGCTCAGTTTTGAATCTACCTTTTGATTTCTGTTGGAAAAAGCTGTACAATTCAATTAGGATTTGATGATACCAGCCCCAGTGCCACAGGCACAACCCACATCCCCTCAGGAAGGGCAATCACTTCCCCACTGAAAGGCCTGATGCACATTAGTGCAATGGTTCGTAGGTTGCTGAAAGCTTTTAAATTACGTTTCCAGAGTAAGAGGGCATGCATGGGGGGGGAAAAAAAAAAGGAAACTAGAAAAAAAAAATCAGAAAATACTCTGAAGTACATGGAACACCAGCTTCAGTCTGAATTAAATTTCCTGTAGCCCTGGTATCTGACAGATAGTGGTTCCTGCCAGAGGAATCTCTGACTGCTAGCATAAGGCAGCACGTACCTCCAGACAGCTCCGCAGCCTTCCCGCCTGCTCCCTGCAAACTCAGCCTCCTCTTCCCTGTCTTGCATTGGATTTCCTCCACCCCTCACACTCCGCAGCGCAGGCAGCCCTCCAGCTGACAGCCAGTGCACAGGCACACACAGCTTCACCCTGGTGCTGGGAGATGGCAGCCACCTTTGTGGCCATATGCACTGCAGAACACTGGGGCAGCCATTTTGTGGGTACCAGCTTCACAGGTCTTGGCCTCAGATGGCAGCCATTTTGACTCATGGGAACTGGCCAAGCTGGCTGCACACCCTTCTGTTCTCCTCACAGGATGAAACACGTAGAGGATCATCCATAAGAAAAGGGAACTGAAGACAGATAAGCAACGTGATTTGTTTAAAATCAAAGAAGCACTTTCCTTTGCGGAGGAAACTGGGCCCACATCTCCCAACATTTCCCTGGCTCCAGCCACTGCCTCATCTACCCAGGCCAGGATGAGGTGGGGGCAGCGGCAGCACCTGGCCCAGGGCAGTGGAAGCTGGAGAGCAGGCCGGGGCTGTGCACAGAGGCATGATGGCATTTGGAGACACAGGGCTCCCATTCTGTGTGCCTGTGTGTGTGTGGGCCGAGTGCGAAGCCTGCATTCATCACACACTGAGGTCAGGCCATGGGAATGTAAAAGAAGAGGAGCCAGATCAAAAGCGGGGTTTCTTCTGTTTGTTTCTCTCTCAGATCTCATGCTTGGAGGGCAAGCTTGTTGGAGTATGTATTTTGGATAGAGTACATTGGAGGACAGCAGTACTGGAGGTAACACAGCTGCAAGCCAAGTCAGAATCAGGCATGAATCCCTAAACTGCTGAAAAAAAGGAACAAGAGAAGGAGAGAACAGGCGCTTAATGCAGTGAACACATTTACCTATTTAACACTGATCTTTGACTGACATTAGACCCTGGATGGTGGAAGCAGGAGAGATGGAAAAGTTACAGATAGAAATGATCTTAAGAACACACTGATTTTTAAGAAAGAGAATATTCCTTTGGGCAGTCATGCCATGAGAGAGTGAACTTGAAGAACTGATCCCTGAAATGAACCTTGCTGAAAAGTACTTTAAGACAAAATTCAGCTGTGACTTGACAGTGCAAGAACTTCCAGGAATTAATCTGATGTCCCAGCTCTGCTTGGCACCATGTCAGAGGGAGAGGAGCTGAGAGGTGAGCAGGCTTTGAGCTGAAGGTGTCAGATGGAAGTTTTGCTTCTCCATCCTCTGTGAGACAGACTGACTTGGGAAGGCACCCAAGTAGCAATAGTTCGTGACACAACTTTAACACATTTAAAACGCACAAATAAATCTGAACCTAACTGTTTAGTAACTCTTCTTTGCAGTGTGACAAATAATGTTTCAATATTTGTATGCCCAGGCATCAGTAAACTTCTTGAAAAATAAGCCTAAAGCACTATTTCTGCACCTAAATTAGTGGCTTGCTTTTCAGATACACAAGGTGCCCAGCCATCATTGTTGACTTCAGAGGAAACTCTTGGAAGCAGATCAAAAACAGGAGGGGAGGAGGGGAACAAAACAGGTTGTGGAGCCAGATCCTGCTTTCTGGCTATTTGGGCGCAACACAGCCACTACACACCCAGGAGTTGGTGATGGGAAACTCCAAATTGCACAAATGGCTTCCAGCTCTCTTTTGTCTGTAGAGCAGAGTACACAGAAATCAAGCAGCCAACAGCAAACAAACTTTTATTGCCTTTTTGTCTGCAAAATGAATGATGACACACTCTCCTGCATCTGGAGGCTGCCACAGCATGAGCAGAGATGGGAAGGAGTACATCATGACATTAATTCTTTGGCAGAACAAGGAGTTACATCAAGGGCAATGCCACACTGTTTCAGAAGGGCGTTCATCCCACACACAACTATCTGGCTCCTTGTACACACTGAGCAGCTGCTAAAGAACTGCACAGCTATTCTTCTGAAGCTTGCTCCCATTATGTCTCTTTCTCCTCCAAGCCAGAGAAAAATAAAAAGCCCCAGTAGAATGGATATTTTAGTGGCATGACATGACCAGGAGCTAAATGCCATATGTTTTCTGTCTTCGTTGTAAGAATAAAAGTTGAGGGCAGTAGACATGGCTTGTAACAAGTTCTTGAGGCTTTTGAGCCTCAGGAAATTAACAAAAAATGAAAATGAAGCCAAAGGGAGAGCTAAGCTTTCCACACTTCACTTGCTCAGCATTTCTGCCACAGGGCCAGAGAAGGCTGCGCCCTGCTCCTCCACAGGGACAAAGGTTTAAGTACTGTGAACAAGAGACAGGCAGTGATTATGTTTCTCATGTTAACTCAGATAAAGCATACTTACTACACATTCTTTGTGAGGGCAATAGAATATGCACATGACCCTTCACACCTCAAATTAGATGAATACTTGTTAGATTAGCAGTTAAATATTATAAGAAGCAACAAAGTGGCATCAGGATCTGCAGCCATTCTTAAATGAATTTGAACTATGAGGGAAGAGCAGGTGCTGATGGTAGAGGTGAGGGCTTAAAACTCACACAATTTGTCATCTACCTGCTTCATATGGGACTGGCTGGCTTGACTTGACCAGAAGATGAAACACATGGCCATTTATAGATATATGTTCTATATAATGGAAAAAACTTTGCTCATTTGCTGAGCTGAAATAGTTTGCATGTGGAAATTTAGGAAAATGCAAATAAATAATTCCTATGCTATGATTTCTTTTTCTAGAAAAGCTGAACAGAAGTATTTTAAATAAGTGCTATGAAAAAAATACGCAAACTACTGCATTAAAGTTTAAGTTGAAATTAATGTAAACATATAAAAAGGTTTTAGAATGTTAGGACAGCCTCAAAAATACCCCCATGCACAGAGAAATTCTGATATCACTTTAGTGTTGGGGATTGTGAGACAGGAATTCCTAACAGAAGGGAATGAAAATCATCAAAGGATTTATACGTTAACAAACAGGATTCTACCAGAGATCATCTCTTTCAAAGAAAAGCACCATCTGTCACCCCAACGAAAAAATGCGGATTTTGGAGCTCCCTCTGCTGGATCCAGTTACCTTCGTTTTGCTTTCCCTCTGCGCGTCTGCCACAGAAACTTAAAAAAAAAAAACCCACAACCTTTTCAGCAGTAGGCTGCACATTTCACATGAACATGTGATATCAAGGAAGAAGAGCCTTTTTTTTGCGTCTACATAAGCAGAGCAAATGCTTGTAAAGCAGCACTGCTTGCTGTACAACTGGAAAAAAAATCACAAGTGAGATTTAAAGACTCTGATTTCTTTTGCTATTTTTCCTCTCTGTTTTTTGAGTATGGGAATTCACACTTATAAAGCTTTTTGTTTTTTCTCTTGTTCTCTTTTTTCTTTCTGACAAATCAATGGGGAATCAGTAAATTACTCCTTAAAAAATAAAAGAGGGCATGCATTCTCAATAACATTGCTGCAAGAACAGGCCTTAGAGGTAGTGCCAAATACTGCATTATTCATGACACACATGCAGCAGAGCTGACACGGTTATGATAATTTAACCTAAAAATTTATCTGTAAGTGTAATTGTGCAGTGCCCCAAATGTCTGGTTCAGTTCTTGGTGCCCTGTAAGACTGACATTCTGGGACAAGAGAGAAGTGTGTCAGCTCAGGCAGGGTGCTGTCTTGAACAGCCATCTCAGGATGGGACAAAGCATGCTGTGGAAGGAGATTTCTTTCTTTACTGACCATAAAATGCATTTAAATGCTTTCCTCAAAGAGGTCTTTTGTCAGTTTTTATCACCTCTGTTCCTTTATTCCTCCAGGTTTTTGTCTGCAAACAGGCAGGGCCTGGCTTCAGCTACTCAAGCGTACCAGCTGCTCTGCTCATAGTACGATCGTTTAGTTCAGCAACTGCCTAACCAGACTAGTGTGGAACATACTTGGCACAGCTTCTTGGCAAGCCTGAATACCCACAACTTCACAGAGACATTTAAAAAAAGATACATTCGTTGTCCCAGATCGAGCATTCACATATTGCATATAGAGTCATTTATATACATTTGTATGCATTCTATTCATATATAATGCACATAAACTTATGGTAGAAAAGATTAAGTGAAAAAACATTCTTGGCAATGCGTGTGTGTGTGTATGCATGGAGGGGTGTGCGTGCTTTCAGTAGGCTGAGATATGGCAGTAAAAAGACCTAAGTAAAAATGAGAGACTGAGGTTGTGAGGTCAGCACTGAAGAAAGTGAAAAATGAGAAAGAATGAGGCCCCTGAGAAGGACTAAAAGGTGGGAGAGCAAAGGAGGCGGGAAGGCTCAACATCACAGGCTGGGGAGAAGAAGGACACTATTGTAGGGACAAAGGAAGAGTGCCACCACATCTCACAATCCTTTTTCTGAGAACTCCCTCGCTCATCCCCAGCATCAACCTACACAGAAAGGAACATAAGAAATAACTTTTTTCTTTTTTCTAGACAGGTAAAATAAGTGTCTTATGCTTTCTAGCTTCTTATTTTTCATCTTTTATTCCCATAAGTACAGGCCCTTCCCTTTTAACATTAGGTTTAAATACTTTGCTGAAAATCTTAAACTCTATATGACAAATTTTGGTCATTAACATTATTCACTGCTATATTGTAAATATTGTCCAAGATGTAATGATACCAGCAAGGTTAACCCAATGCCAGTAGTGGCACTGCTGCTACAAATTAAGAGTGGGTTAAATCAATACCGTACTAAACAGACCACATTCCACTTTAATAATTACATTAGACTGTTTAATTTAGAATGTTATTTTAGTGACATTGGTTCTTTGAATATGAGATCATGTCTGATAACTTCATTTAACTTTATTTAGTTTACTCTGTTCAAGAGTAGTAGTAGGGATGTAGTCTCCAGGACAGCTGTTAAGAGACGAATATTTATTTCCTGGGTACAGTCACTTGACAGAGGATAGACTTACAGAAGGGTAATACCAGTGTTTAAGGTTAGGGGTCAATGTGCATTAATTCTAGGAGTTTCATCCTTTTATCCTTCCTCCCTCTTTAAGTATCAAAAGCGAACGAAATAGGCAACTATTAAAAATACAACATTGATAATTAATCAGAGGAGAAGAGAGGAGAATGATAGGATAGATGATGTGAGTCAAAACAGATTATTCTTCCCTTTATTCAGTACTTATTCTCCCTGGAGCTTGATGGCATGCAGACCAACAATTGCTTCATGTCTTCAGGGTACTATTTTCACGGCTGCTGAGATGGGTCCATTCTCGGCTTCCCCTTGGATACAGCTGGTGGCTGCAGCTGCCGGCAGCTGCCAGGGCAGACCATAGCCTGAGCACCACAGCATGGCCAGGAGCAAGCCCTGAGGAACAGAGGGCTGCTGTTCTCAAACAGGTGTTTTTTTTTCCTAACCTCCTCTCCCCAAGTTGTATTTCCAACATACAAGCTTGGTTCAGAGAGTTTTGCTTGGAAGTATATTTTTTGCTGTTGCTGCCACTTCATTTGTTGCATGACCATTTCCATTACATCTGTCTTTGGTAGTTATTTTGCCCTGTTCAATCAAACCTGTGGGTAGGATAGCACAGAAAATGGTTCCGGAGCTTTAATTGATGGCCTGGCCTTTAAACACATCCAGGAGCTCATGTGTGGGTCTGTACTCTCTGACTTTTTTTTTTTTTTGTCTTTTTTTTTTTTCTTTAGGCCAAGGCATGGGAAGGATGCCTTATTTTCAAGATCTGATGATGGTGTTAGCTGTGCAAACTCCTAACAGATCAACTGAGGTCCACACTGTTGATTTCTGAAATGCCATAGCAGGCAAATAGATATTGTGCAGTTCAATGGTAGATGTTGCTGTTATCATGCCTCAGGGGTATATTCCTGGTAGTCATATTAAGCAACACAGACAAAGTTGATTTCTTTCTTACCATCAGTTCTAATTCTGTTCTGTAGAAATCTGGAAGAAAAGGATACCTACTTGCACACTAGGTATTAACTAACAGAAATAAGGATTATACAGAAAAAAAGTGACAATATGTGTAACAACAGCTCTTTTAGGAAGTTGATAGCAGATGCTGGTATTTCAGCAGCTTCTGTTTGACTACACGTCTTGAGACATACGCCAGAGAGTCTACCTTAGGCAGATTATTAGCTCACATGGAACAGAGATGGTACCTGCTGTCCTCTTCATTTTGGCAGCATTTACCTTCACTTCAGTACTTGAAGAAACATCCAGTTCCAATAAGCTGAAAGGATATAGAGAAAACCATATATTTTTATTCCAACTGTATTTTTGCATCAACTCCCCAGTGATTATTTGTGTTTGAGCACAAACTGCACAATGCCATCTAAAAATAAGCCCATATACAGTTTTTAGTACCAGAAGATAAATCAATGTATTTAGTGCAGGAAATTCAACTGCTAGTCTTACTGATTCTGTCAAGGTTTTGAAACTCAATTTAGCTGATTTTGAGGTACTGTTCCTTTCCAGTCTATTTCCCACAAGTTCTCCTGTTCTCTCTGCAGAAGATCACCAGCTTTGTCACCACAATGTTCTGCAACCTGAGCAAACAGTGAAAGCATAAACTTTTCACATCTCAAGATATTATAGGCTGCAGTGAAGAACCAGAAGGTTCCTAGTGGAGTCACTTTCCCTTCCACGGACTCATCAGGCTTCAGCCATACTGGTGAGGAAAAGCGTCAAATTACTGTTAAGTGTCAAACATAACTCCCCCCAAAGCAAAAAAATAATGGTGGACGTGTCAGTGATTGTAAAAGAATAAGAATAATCTTAATCAAGATTTCACTTTATGATGGAGTTAATCCCTATGTTGCAAGAGGAGTGCATAACTTTGTCTTTTGGAAGAAAGGTGAGCTGGTGCCCTGTGCAGTTACTGATAACCTTAAAACCTGAAAACACTTCAGGCTGTGAATCCCAGTTGCAAAGAGAATGCATCTAGGCTCTGGGCCAGGCATGCTCCACAGCATATCCTGCTCTTCTGATTTCATAGCTGAGCTTGCAGTGCTGCCTTCTGGGGTATGTGCCCAGTTTTTTCCCATGGAAGTAAGCATATTGTCTAGGGAAAAGGGTGCATGTTAAAGTCTAAACAGGATAAAGGTGAGATGTCTTTGGGGCATGTACCTAGACCCAGAACCTAGAAAGTGCTCCCATGTCCTGTAATTTAGACACAGCTGAAGGTACCTAACTAATGCCTGCAAATTCATGCTGCATGCACTTCACATGACTTTTTGATTATTTATCTAGGCAGTTGCTCCAAATTATATCCAGAACGAGCCATTTAAATGCTTGCAGAATATCCATTCTGAAAGCCACCCCTTTCTTCGGCTTTTCCTTGGCCTTATAGTTTAGATAATACAATAAATACTGTAATTCTGACTGTCACTTCATTTTCTGCATGCATTTCAGTGTACTGGTTTTGATTAATTTCAAGCCCAGTGTCTCTGTTCCGGCTCTGTCCTAGCAAACAGACATTCCAGATCCAGAAACAGACAGTTAAATTTAGTAAACATTTAATGTTCATCTCCTGTACAATTTAAATTGACACACTGACCTAATTAGCTTTTTGGCATCACAAATACTCTGAGCTTAGGGAGGGTGGCTGTTCTCTGGCGGTAACAGGGACCAGATATTTCTCATATTGTTTGCCTGTTTTAGACATCTTAAACAGAACAGTTAAGAGGCTCCAACAACGGTAGTTTGGATGAAGAAGTAAAATTAAATTGGACTGAAATTCTATCAGTAATATTAGTTTGGGAACCCTGGGTTCATAAAGCAAATGTTTTTACTTAGTTTAGGTTAATAGATACAAGCTTAGCACTTTAGGAGTAAAAACAAAGATTCTGTCTGGATTCTTTTTTAAGCAGCTGTGTGATGCTTAGATTAAAGCCCTGAAATTTCTCAATAAAGATAAGGTGTTTTCTAGAATTTATCTTTTAAAATTAGTTAGAGATGTGAGGTTAACATACCCATCAGTTATCAACTTCTAATAAGAAAGCCTTTTGGAAACATAATTTTAACTTAGATATATGAGGAATGCATTTAAAATAAAGCATTTTATTTACTTAACTTCTCAGAGGTACCCATGCTATCTTGAGTCCTGCACAGGGAGCAGAAACAGAGTTCCTTATCTCAGAATAGGAACTGCTCAATGAATAAACTGTTTAAAACCTGCAACTTGTGTGCCTTTACTTTGTATGAGGCACACTGTTGGCAAATACGCAGCACAATGAGATACAAGACCTGTCATTATACCTGCACTGGCTTACCTCTGTATCTGTAGAAACCTGTGACACCTGTGCTTTCTGCCTTCACCACAGTGCTGGAGGAAGGGAATCTCAGGAGTGACACCAGTGCTGCACTGTTCTGCCTCACGACAGGCTAAAGTTTAAGACCTCCAACGATGCAGCTTCCATAGTCTCTCTATGGTCACTGACTACTGAACTCCAGGCTCAAAGCATGTGCACCAAGCTTTGCTTCGCTAACTGCTGGTGGGCAGGTCCGCAGTGTCCTCGGGCTTGCTCCTGGATGTGACATCAAGCTGTCTGGAACCTGTGCTGAAGTGTCAGATACACACCAGGCACCCCAGGCCCTTCATCTGCTCCTCAGAGCACCGTAGGCAGCAGGCGCAGCTGGTGCCCAGTGCAGCCTGAGACCCAGGTCAGCCAACGAGGCAGAGGTGCTCACAGGGAGGAACTGCAAACAGAGCTGTGAAGGCCTACTGATTAAAAACTGTCGACATGTTAAAAGCAACCAAGGATTGTATACAGATATGCGGGAGTTTCAGTTTAAACCTAGTACCAGTGCATGACAAAAGCTTTGATAATTCTGTCCCCAAATCCCATAGGTCCAAGACCAGTTTTGCTGATGAGCTGACTGTCATTATTACCAGGTGTGTTAAATAAGGGACAAGAGCGAGCAAAGTGGCTGAAATCTGTGACGTTTTCATCACCCGCCAAACAAGCATTTGAAAGTCAGGGAAGCAGTAGGGTTAAAAAACTTAGCCAAAACATTAATGCACCACCGGAAAAAGCTGCTGAGTGGTAGATACTTCATCAGAATCCAGGAGTAAAGAAATGCAAATGTGGCCAGTTACAGAAAGCAGGACTGTTGTCCATATTTTGAAGAAGGGGGTTAGTAAATGCATACAATACAGGGAAGTTGGCAATAGCACTCTAAAGATCAGAGCAAGAGGAGAGAGAAATCTCCAAAAGATATTGGTAATTGCTGCTGTTATAGCACTGGTCAAAGCTGGTTTTTTGTTTGTTTATATTTCAGAAGGATTTGTGTGTTGCTATCAGTAAAAGAGGATGAGAATAAAACATTTTTCCTGTTCTACAGAGAGAGAACAAGTCTCTTACAATACTCAAGAAGAAAATTTTCAAGAGCATTCTGCTCAAACCTGGTTTGCTACCAGTTAAGCTAACATTAATCAGCTTGATACTCATGCTAATTCATAAACATGTTACTGAGGGAAGGATGAGAAGTGCCAAAGCCACCTCTGCCTTGGACACTGCTAACAAGAAACTTTGAATTGTGCAGCTCTCAGTGACAATACATTGTGCTGAGCAGGAATTTAATTTCTCTCCAGTTCCTTTTGCAGAAAGAAAAAAATTAAATGTAGAAGCAGTCCATGACTACATTTAGCAAACAGACCTGGAGAGCACCTGACAAGCTCATGCCACAACCCTGCTGGTTTTCAGTCTGAGATTTTGACAGTGAAATGATTTCCAGTAACATTTCTCCTTGGCCAGGACAGTTTCTTAGCCTGAGCTGAGGAAGGTGTAATGCCGAAAGAGCCCAGGTATGTGAGAGTCTATGCCAGGGAGGACTACTGAGGCATATCAAGTTTGCTGGCCTGATAGTGAAGAAAGCACACCATAGCTGACTCTGTGCTCCATGTCCCTTCAGTGTCCTGGCACTCATCATATTGGAACTAACTCTAAAAATAAGAAAACATGTTGTGACCCAGGCCAGGGTGCTCTATTGAGATATCATGTCTTAGTTTGGAAAAGAGCATTTAATGTCACAGTCTGGCTCTTCATCGTGGCTATTGTTAAGTGCAATGGATTCGGGTAATAAGGATAACAGTGCAGACATGGAAACCAGTACAAAAGATTTTAGCATGTCATTTGATAAGTGGAACATCCTACGATTATACTACGATTATTTCTTCCAACAAACAGTAGTACTACAAAGACCTTTTAAATTATACTGTAAGTCTGTCAGGAGAGGACTCCTACCCAAAGAAATGCGACATCATTTTGCTGTTGTGATTCATGGGACCAGGGAAGAGGCAGCAGCCAGCCACCGCATTCAGTGACCGACAAGCATTTCTCACAACTGTCGGCTCTCTGGCCAAGAAGAAAGAATTCAGATTTTGGAGCTCCCTCTGCTGGCCCTACCTCAACTTTCACTCACAACTGCCTTCCCTTCTCTCCAACTGCTGGTTATCACTTAAACAAATAATTTAACATATTGTATTTAAAAAAAAAAAGGTACTACATTGCTTATCAGAGCATATGTCTGTGATATTTGATATTACATTGGAGAGAAAGATTATAATTCCTCTAACAAGGAGAGAAAAACTCTTCTTCTAAGTCTAGTTTCAGGACTTGTAAATGCATAGTGCGTGCACGCAAGTGTTTAATGGAAGCATGTGCACCCATAACTCCATTCTTCCAGGAATTCCTAATATGTGTGCACTCATGCTACATGTCTACTTTAATATATGTTGGAGTCTGCCTTACTATGTATAAACAAAGTAAACCAGGAAGAAGACACTGTGAAAATGCTGCACGAAACAGCACAAGCACACACCACAGAGAAACTAGGTATAACGTTTTATACTCATCCTTTATACAGCTTATTCAAGTGTTATGTGGTCCCTCGTTTTTATTAAAAATATTTGCTTATTGTCATGTATGTAAATGGCACTACAGAGTTTCAGAGTTGGCTGTTCTAGGCTGTAACCAGGCTCAGGCTGCCACACAACATGATCACACTGGTGTTTCAGCTACCTGTGTTAAAAAAAACCAAACAAGTGAGAGACAACACAGTCAGACATCAGAAACGGTGTATGTCCAAGGTATTGCTCAGGTTTTGTTGTCTTCATTACCCCAAAGAGAGCTCAGGGGTTTGTTTAATCAATTGGCTCACTTTGCTTATAACTTTAGGGCAGTTAATCCAAATTCACAGAGATTAAAATGAACCTCTCCATTTTGATAGGCAGCAGCTCATCTCCTATTGCCTTGCAGCAGGCACGTCATTACAGGTAAGTTTGCAGAAGAGCCTCCAAGGTGCTTGAGATCAAAACTGAGGCTCAAGCCTTTCTTGGGACATGCTTTTGCTCTGCATGCAACAATCTCCCCTGCAGAAATTACAGTTTTCTAGTCCAAGTTTTTTTTGCAATTAATATGAAATAGCTTTAACTTTAAAAGGTAAAATTTCATTATGCTCAAGTATTTTCTGAGTGGATTAAAGGGGTCTGAAAATATAGAACTTTTCTACGTGTTTTCTTGTAGCTAACCCACTGTTTTTGCAGTTAAGCTGCAATAAATTCCAACCAACCTGAAGTCTGCACATCAAATTGTAGCCTATAAAAATTTTATTGGTGGAAGTATGCAGCCCTCAATGATGCTGACAAAATACTAATGGGAGAGTTACGGTGCAATTACAGGAACAGCTGATTAAATCAAGATAGCACTTAACAGAATAAGATCATTTCAAACCTAATGATTACATTAGACTACATCATCACTTCAGTGACACCGAGAGGTGATTAGAGATGGAGATTTGACTTTCAGCTTTTGAAGAATTTGATTTACATTTTTTAATCACTAATATAGAGAAAAAAATTCTGATTTTTTTCTCGGTGTTCACTGACAGAACAGCATGTTTTAGTTCCAGATTGCTTGAATAAAAGGTTTCTTTCAAAAGATTAGAAGGCTCCTTAGTTCGGAATATTGACGTCTGGATAATGGACCCATAAATATTTGCTGGTGAGCTGAATCTTCTGAAGGTCATTAGAAAATTATCCCACTGAAGCCACTGGAAATATTTCTTCTGATTCTTGCAGAAACTGACCCATTAGTGACTTTAAAGTTTTCAGTCTTCTTAACATTTTATGGTATATTTAAAATTATTTTGGCTTGGGTCTTTGTTATTTATTTAAACAAGGAAAAGGTCTTTCAGTGACACTGTTAATCACTGGCTATATAGTAGAGCAGAGCTGTCAGTCATAAATATCCAGACATAAATAGCCAGACACCAAAAAAAGTATTTTTTATTAATAGAAGTTAACTTGCCATAGTTTAGGGGGAGTTTATCCTACCTCTGAATACAACAGTAGACTAGGTGACTCTCAGCATTTCCTCTAGTTTTAAGCCTTCATGTTCAATATTTCTGAGGTTTCCCATGGTCATAGTTAGCTCCAGGTGTTGCTAAGGTGAAAGCTGAGGCTGCTTGTGTAAGTACAGTATCCATGACTCTGAGAAAAGAGCGTCAGCTACAGCAAGGCTGCGCTGCCATGATCCTCAGCACAGATCTGCACACATCTGCTTATTTGGCAGCGCAGCGTTGATCCAGATCCACAAATTGGGCGGGAGCACATCACTTAATGCTGATGCTGATGTGTGAGTGGCCGTGTCAACTGGCATCCTATACTTCTTTGGGTTCCTTCCACTGCAGGCTGCTCACTCTGTTGAATTTTGGAGCTGTTAATGGGTACCTCTCTCTCCCAGCAGCTGGCCTTCATTTTCTGAGGGAAATCTGTGACCTGAAAGAACCTCTTAAAAAATCATTGCTCTAATGTGTAGATGCCTTTGCATTCAAAGACGGGCATTTTTGCACCTCCACATCTCCATGAGAGAGGGAATGGAGTAAAGCTGCTGCCCTGCTAGAAGTGTAGAGTGGGAGTGAAGCTGCATGCTTCCTTGAACCAGATCATTGCTTCCAGACCACCGAGATGGGCTACAAGCAGAAGTACAGGTGCAGTTGCTCAAATTGCTGACTAATCTCTCTCATGTTGAAGGTACAGAGGTGTTGCTTCTCTTCTGTGTGATGTTTTGTTCTGACAGATGAACAATGGCTTGTGACAAGTAGGTACCTTGCATGGAGAAGAAAAACACTTCAGGATAAAGGCAAGTGACATTTCTGGAAATACGCGGTGCACTCACCTAGTGGTTAGCAGTGAAGATGAACAACATAAAGATGCCACTGAACATGGAAGATGACTACATCTGGGAACTTGCAGCTCCCACTGTTCTTCACCCCTGCTTCCAGTTGCCAGGGAATTATGGTGTTGACAGTAGCAACAGGGTGATTTCAGACATGAAATCTGCTGTTCAGATGATGCCAAACACCTTGTGAGTGATAACAGGCATGCAGGTCTTGCTTGTATGACCTTTTCTGCTGGGTACTTTGTTGAAACATATGTTTCTTTCCTTGCCTTTTTACTTAATCATATTGTAACTATCTATCTCATGAGTACTGAGTTCAAGCTAGGAAATTTTACTGCTGGAAAGTTGTTGTCCAAAGGATATATCTTCCCAAGTTGCATTGCAGGAATACATTTTATTTGTTCAATAGTATATGTATTTGTTATGCAAATATTACTGTGTATATACAGTTACATGACTGCACATATAGTTATTATGTGTACAATTTTAATTAAACATATTTGTTCAGAATAATCAGACTTAATAAGAACCATATTTTCACAGTGTTTTCTTAAATAGCTGTGCTCTTTACAGTAAAGGACAATGTTATTCCTTGGAACTATTAACATTCTTCTGTCTAACAGGAAGGAAAGTATTGATAAGCAAAGGCATACCAGATACCTAAGGGAGATGACATAATTAACATTCATTATTAATGAAGTTATTGCCTCATTCATATGAAATACAGAGCACTTAATACTCCGTTTACCTCATCTTCCCATCAATAAATACATTCCCTCTAGAATGTGATGCCGTACGTCCTCACTTGGGAGATCTGTTCACATTGAATCCACTAGTTAGAAGTTTCAGTTCCATTTATGTTGACTTTGCCTTGCCTTTGGCTTTAGTTCACTTGGTTTTGGAATCCTAGTGCACATCACATTATGATATTTAACACATTAATCTACGTATCTGACAAGAATCATGACATTCAAACTACTGTCCTGAGAATAATGAGCAACAAGCAAACTCAGATGTGTAGAGTTTTTTTCTGCTTACTAGTTATTTAGAAGGAAAACCAGCATATAAACTGGAGTAAGACTAGCAGCAGGCAGTCAGCACAAGAATGTGTTAGCAGAGCAGCTGATACACATGGCACATACTCCCTTTTTCAGTTTGTCTTCTGCCACATTTTTTTGTGTCAAGTCTAAAATTTACATGATGCTGGAAGCACTGAAGGCTGGTTTTGTAAGATGCTTACATGGCAAATGATTCCTATTACAGGTTGTCTTACAACCTTAAGAACTAGGTATCTGCCCCAGAAGTGCCCTACGCAAGATGGGCAATACTTACTAGGGGAGTTCTGAGGAGAGCTGCACTGACACTGCGGGACTAGGCAGTGACAACAGTCCCTGAGTTTCAAAGAAAGAAGGCAACAAGTGTGTGGGAAGAAGGGGAAGGCGAGGAGGCACCTCAAGGGGAGGGTAAGGAACCAGTGCCAGCAGTCGCAGGCCATGTCTGATAAAGCATTGCCTATGGTCTCCAGCAAGATTGGACCATAAGAAGGTCATGAGCCATAGCTTTGTACTCACAGGTGCTGTAAGATCTTGAAAGGTAACAAATACCCACATATCCTGCTGTCTCTAGGATGAATTTCAGGTGATCCTGAAGGACAGGAACTGATTAAGTGTAACTTAATAGTGTAACTGTTTAAGTTAAAGAGGTCAAAAACATTATAAAAAATGGACAGAAAACCAGCGCCTTTCTGCCATACTGCCTTTTCATTTCGGGGAAGTTTCACATACACATTTATGGATTGTACTGTTTATCTTACATGTCACTTCTGCAGCCGTGCCTACAATGAACAGGTGACAAAGGCTAGATTGCTGTATATAGCATGGTGAGACTCATCTGCAAGTGAGGTAGTCAATAAATGAACAAATGAATGAAGGTGAAATTAAAAAAATCACTAAAAAGATTTAAAAAATTAAATGAATGAAAAAAAAAACCCAAACACAACAGGTAAAGACCCCACTAGAGATCTGGAAATAACCTGTGGNGGCAAACAGGGAGTGACCCAGGCACTAAGCAGACTGACCTCATGACAGTCTAGAATATCCTACCTGGGCTCCTAATTCAGAGGACCGTGGGTTTCACTTAAATCTGGTCTCATATCAGCCAAGGTTGTGCCTTCCCCAGCATGCAGGAGGGTTAAAAGACTTATTATGAAGATGTTTTTACACAAAAAAATATAATTAAACAATATTAAAAAAATTAAATTGTTGGGCTTTTTTCTTTCCACCTTGCTTTGACACATCAGCATGTCTGCATGGGCCATCCAGGAGAACACTACTATGGGACAGCTGCCAGTAAAACCATGATCTTGTCCCATGCTGATGTGACATAAAAATGGTTTCAACTAAGGCAATGGAGTCTGGCCACTGAATATCTGACAAAAGCATTTCACTGCTGCTCACAAACAAGAACCTGATCAACATGCTGGTAGAACCAGTGACTTCTAAGGTTTGGTTCCTCTGGGTTTTAAGACAACAACATATACATTCACCTTAAGGAACCAGACTCATAAAGATAAAACATAGCTTAATAAAATACTAGTGTATTCAACAGTAATAACTGGTTTGATGTATGTTTGTACATAGTCAACCTGAGAAGACACATTGGACGGGTTTTTATATTCTTAATCATAAACTCAGAGAGCCAAGTGTTAAAAGACGAAGGAGATAACGGCTGGGTGCCTGGCCAGGAGGGCAGGTTGGCAGGAAGTGACTTATGTGCCCACTGCCTGCACAAAGTACTTGCTGAGGAAATTAATCTGTAGGTTAGCCCAGCAGACTGCCACTGCCGTAATGGATTAAATCCTCCCATCACTGGGCTATTGTGGCACTCAAAAAACATTAGAACATATGATTGTTTGTGGGGGAAGTTGGTTTAAAAAGGGAAAGAAGTTAGCTATGTTCCCTCCCAAGGCACTAAAAAATACGTTCTGTAGCAATGGGAACAGTGAGGGAGAGGGTAAATCAGCAGAAGGTATCATATAATTTCCTTCTTACTGTGTGCTTCTCCTTTATCCTGAATGCTCTAGATTCATGCTATGAATCAGAAGCAATATCACAACAGTAGTATTTCAACTGGTTTGGTAGAGAAACATCTTAGTGGTATCTGCTCTTCCGAATTTATCCTTTGGTTACTTACCCAGCACATTTGGGAGACTAGGACCAATTTGCTGACAGAGTTTGAAAGAACAACAGTGGTTTATTCTGCCAATATATAAAAGATGGGCCTTTCTGCAAGCTGAATGGAATGTCCCTGTGCCTCTTCTTCTTTGTGTCTAACTGGGAAACAAAGATGCCCAAGGGGCCTTCCAGGCAGAGTGACCTCAGAGGGATCAGAGTTTGCAGTATCCTTCCTTGATTCCTTTTGGCTTTTGTTCCATTTCTCATGTTATACGAAAGGCAGAAGCAGATCCCTCAGATCTCACAAACCTTTGCTCAATAAAGCATAGTTCCATTTCATGAAGCAACACAGACTACTTCTAACCTGAGGAATGTGAGGAGACAAGTTTCTTTTTACTGATACAATATGTCATGTATTATCCCTCAAAAATTATTAACCATTAAGACACTACCTAGAATGAAATATTCACTCTGGCTAAATCCTACAGTATGTGTTTGGATTTAGATACCTAGAATACATCTGAAGGGTAGACAGCAACCCAGCAATGNGGCACTAAATTTGGGAGGTCTTAGGTTCTCAGGTGTCCTTAGGAAGAAGGGGAGTGAACCTGTATTACTTTGTTTCCTCTACCCCCAGAACACAGGGTATCTTAAGCGAGACCACTCACTACGATTTCTTCTCGAAGGGGCCATTTCACAATTTCACATTTCTCTCTCACAATGAGAGAGATTAAGACAGAGGAGCAGAATTACAAGTACACTGCACCTTACTCAGGTCCCACTGATTTTAACTTCAGCTGTTAAGTACTCAGGTCATCTGCAGATCAGGCCTTACAAATTGTGCCCATTAAAGAATGACTGTAGAGAGTGGGCACTCATTAGTGAACACCTTGGTTTCAGTGGGCTAATTTGTCCACATTAAGCCAAAACTCAGATGCGATTTCTTTATCCTTCTTGGTTTTGTTCTCTGCTAAGCATCAGGGACCCTTTCTAGGCATGCTGTAATGGAAGCTGCTGCAACTTTTGCTGTTGGGGAATTTCAGCAAGCCTGCTGAACAGCTCGTACATTTAGCCTCCTACAAGTTCAGATATCTCAATACACATACCTGCTCTGTTGTACTGCTCCATGGCAATGAAAGGATGTATCCCAAAGGTCCGGCAGGATACTGAACTGGTTGAGTCCAACAGGCACTAAGCACATCAGGTAGCTTATCCTAAGACAGCCAGCCTCCAGCAAGTTGCCAGCTTGTTCATGTCTCTGCTGACTGTGCTTTAAAAGAACAGTTACACTGCTCATTTCATTTCAAAACAGATTAAATAAATAAATTTTAAAAAGGGGATCTAGCAGTATCTTATCAGCCAAACTGCTGAACTGGACCAAAAATGTGATTGGTACGGTGTGACTGGAAGAGCCATGGGACATACAGTACCTCAGTATCCTAGGCTGAGTTTTACTGGATCAGAGGAAACATTTTTCATCTACGAAAAAATAAACTCAGTTTAATTATCTTCTGTTTACTCAGCTGCAATGATCTATGCACAGCTTTGAGGACACCACTGGAATGTGAGTGCCCAGTTCTCACAGGTGTTGCTAACTTGGCATTCCCTTGCTTCATGAGACTTCACATGCTTCATTTGTAAGGAAGATAGCTCTCTGCATTACCTGGCATTACAGCTTTCCTGAAACACAGCTGCTCTGCTTCACTGTGTCATTTCCCTGGCCCTCAGGCAGATGTTATGGTGCAACAACTTTGAAAGAAACAGAACCTTTTCAAACACAGCGTTAAGCATGGAGGATACAACAGAAATTTTGAGCTTGACTTTCACCTCAAGTTTGTGCCACTATGAGTCCACTGATTTCAAGAGAGTTCTAATTTCCACTGGGCAGAGGGAAGAAAGTCAACCAGCCTCCCACAAAAGAATATTTAGGAAAAGTCACACTGCTTGTCACATAACTTTACATAGGAAATGACATTAGATGAGACCCTAGCTACTGATCTATAG
>VZTO01007583.1:0-23096 GCA_013400615.1 Syrrhaptes paradoxus | reverse complement strand
AGAAGCTCAGAGGAAAGCCTTCTGAGTGGACACTTGCGTCCTTTATTTGCCATTTATACCTCTCATCCTATAGAAATAAATGCCATAATAGATGTCATAATAAATAGGGATAGGGAGTTATACCATATAAAGATGATGAAAGGGTTTATAATCTCATTGCTGTTATTTGGTTTTTCTTTTTCTTTTTTTTTTTAATTTTGTCTTAGGCACACAATTCCTTCAACCCAGACTGTAATTAATTTTACTACATCACCAGTTATCTCTGCTCTCTAACCAGGCTTGTCATTTTAATTTTTCACAGGCTTTCTTTTTTTCTGTCTATGTGCCTGTTCCTGTATCTTCATGAAGTCTCATCAACTCCGGCCTGAAGCCTTAGGCAAATTTGCCTGTAATGCACTCCCCTACTGCAGACACAAGAGGAAAAAATACCACTTCCACAAAATGGGGTGTTGGAGGGGAAGGAAAAATAATAATTTTGACCATACATTGTCTAGGAATTCAGGCAAGCCTGGGGAGCCTGGTTAAAAATAAGACGTCCTTTCAGCTGCACTCTTATTTATATCAATAAAGGAACTCAAATGTTATTAGAGATGAGACTATAGAAAAAAGGTTAACAGGTGGAAACCCCAAATCCAACAACATTAATTAAATTTTTGCTATTGGTTGCAGTACAGCCAAACTTGTAAAATTTGACATGACTGTCAAGAAAGACTTTGGATCTTGAAGGATGGATCTGCACAGGCAGATGCAGAGAATTTTACATTTGTTTTGCCTGCAATTTAAAGACTTCCTTGGTGTTCAGTGTCGAGATGTTAGCACTTTGCTAAGCTTAAGTAGACTTGCTGAAAGGGTTCAGCGTCTCTCTCAAAGCTGGCCTGAATGTGGGCTGTGCTGGAGCATGAGTCTTTGCCATGGTGTTCCTACAGGCTTCTTTGGAAAGCTGAGCTGAAATCCTGCTGCTGTGTCCTCATAGAAGCTGGACTTTGACAGTATAAAAAAGTCAACTCTTTTCAGCCCAATGCCTTGCAGCAGGGCCAGGAGTCTTTAATAACCTCAAGTCTATCAAGGCACCCCATCGCTCATGGGTAACCCACATGCCACGCTGTGGGTTCTTCTTCTGTCTCCTTCCACTCCATCCCTACCCTGACCATCCTCCCCCTGACCTTGGGAATGTGTAATGTCTTCCTGTCAAGGAGTATTTCAACACACAAATATACCCATAAAACATACATGAAAAGATGGAAACCAATGGAAAAATTTTTGAAATAAATCTGAATCTCCATCAGCCACCAAGCAGTATTCTCCCATTTCATCCAAGTGCTGTTGCAGTCAGTCTAAAATCAAATATTTTTAGAAAAGATGTTATCTCATGTTTAACCCATGTTCTTCAGCCACTAAATCATAGAATCATATTATGGTTTAGGTTGGAAAGGACCTTAAAGATCATTAAGTTCCAAGCCAAGTCACATCATCTTTCTCTCTGATCACTACAGTGATTTTTTTTCTGATACACAACACAAGATCACCTAAATTTCGTCCTTATTCAGGATTCACTTCATGCTGTACTAATTCTTCATCATGTTTTGTTTCACTTTTTCCCCACTTCTTTCCCATGCTCCACCGTTCACTCAGTTAATGCACAGCACTGTGGGAAATCAAGATCAATAATGCTGCAGCCAAAGATATTTTAGCCCTCCTTATTCCATTAGAGGTCTAGACATGCAAGACATTACTTATTCTGTAAACAAAGTATGGATAAGTGCAAGGATTATGAATTAAGGGATTAATTAAAGCCCTTAACTGTTTCCAATATGTCTGGTTTTTTTCCCAAAACCAAGGCTCCATTGTATAATGTTTGCATATAATTTACATTCTATATTATTTGCATATTATTTGCATGCATTCTGACATTTGTAATTATATGTTATTTACTTTCACATCGCTTGGATGGGATAGAGTCACTTACCAGAATCAGAACTGCTGAAGGGGAGTGGAGTTCGGGGGATGAAGGAGTTGCATTTCTGCAGAGGGGAAAGGATCTTCTACCATGTGAAAGCATCTAAAACTGGGTATCAGCTGTGGAGGAAGGGAAGGGCCTCCACTTCACCAAACCTGGATGGCTCTGCAAGATATGTCTTTTTATTCAGACCCTGAATCACAAACCTTAGAGATCGACCATGTTGATTCACACAAAAGAATATTTTGATGTCTGCAGAAAATTCTTCAGGAAAAATTCTTCAGAAACCTCATCTTCTTGTTTAAGGTTTTGTTTGGTTTTTTTTCCAGAAATATAAATTTTATTTTGTGCCACCAGGACACCTTGCAGCCAAGGATTTTATGGTACAGAGAAGGCATAATAAAGTTCCTCATCTTCCAGCTCAGTAAAGCAAAGCACAGAGGAATTCTCAGAGAGACCGAAGAACATCAGCATGATTATTATCATTCCTAAAGAGCAGTATTCATAACAAGCCAGTGATTTAAGGGTGTTAGAAGACAGTGCCATGGTGAAGACTTAACTCAGCAAAATACTTTAATTAAAAAATAAAAAATATACAAAAAACAAAACAACAAAATAAAAACCCACCCCAAAATAAAATAACCAACACAGACTCAACCAGGGAGGAATTCAAACACTTATTCAAGTCACAATGAAATGGAATTTAAATATGTTTTGTTTTCCTTAGAAAAAGGAAAAGATTTATGCACGATTCCATGATTCCATGATTCTATGATGAGGTTCTTTGAGTGAAACTGAAGGCATGATTAGAATAAATGGGAAAATTCCCATATATCTGTATATATGTGTACATACCAATCAGCATCACTCTAGACACTAAGACTACATCAGTGCTAGTATATTACAGTGTCAGAAATCCAACCATCTGCATTGCTGAATTGTTAGGCTAATCTCTGAATGTTTTTGAATGTAATCTCAAAGCTGAGCTAGCTAGCCAGTTAGCTCTCCCCCAAATGTCTCTTGGAGAGAGCTTTAGAGGTGTCAGAAGGACTATCCTTAACAGGCAGTTTGGATGCACCCACTCTGTTTTGGAAGCTAAGAAAGGTCAACATCATAGACATGGCTAGAGTCTCACAGTTGCCTGCAGATGCAGGTCGCAGGTCACAGGTCCATTTGTGTGTTTGCAGCATGGCAGTCTGGTTCCCCATGCTCGTACATGTATGTCTTTCTCTGACCACAGAGACGTAAACCTCAGTTTCTCATTGACTGCAAGCCAAGCAAATCTTGCTTTGTCCATGGCTCACCAGCTCGTATCACTTCTCCTACACCTCTGCTGCCACCACAACAACATGCTCAGCAACATCATTCTGAGGTTTGGGCATCCTTTCGGACTTCTCTCTTTCCTTCTTGCAACCAGCTGAAGGCTGGGGGACATCCTTCTGGCTGGAGCATCCCAGGACTGTTGGCTGCTGAAGTTCCAGAGGGTCACCAAGAGATGTTCCACCATGTAGCTGTTGGTGACTGTCACTTTTCCTAGACGAAGAAGAGGTGTCTCTGTCACCTGTCTTACACTGGACAGTGCTCATCTTCCTCTCTGACTTGGCTTCACAGGTCTGCGGGTTCAGGTCCTCCAGTTGCCCTGTGGCATGTCCCACTCCTCCAGTTCTTTCCATATCTGTGAAAACAAGACTTGTTTGTGCTTTAGAAGAATGTAAGACCCTACCCTCATGTTCCTTACCCTTCTATGCCTTCACTGTGTGTTAAAAACATTAATGAAAGGCAGCTATTGTTGGAGAAATAATTGTAACTGGCCACACGTTTCAGTTTGGCAGAAACAAGTTGTTAAATCAACCAACCATAAGCTGTTTCCACAAATAAGTATAAAGCAACCAAAACCGCTGGTTTGTTCTTATTGGTACACTAACAGCTCCTAGAGCATCTTCCAGTGGTTATTAAATATTTCAATAAATGCTTAATAATAAAGTATATAGAATTCAGCAGGTTAATAAACTATGGATCGCTAAGATTGACAATAATTTTAATACTACACACCTATAAAATACATCAACCCTCTGTGAATCAGGCTGTAATATAAAGTAGAACTTTTAATTTCCAGCATTTGAATCCTACTCAAGACAGAGCCTGTAACCTGCAATGCTGTTTAAAAAATGACATTGAAGAAATGCAGAAAGAGCAAAACATATACTATCCATTTTTCATGTGGAAATGGAAAATGTTTACATCTTAAGAAACCAAACGGTTATCAACCACAGAGGCAGAATCACTTGTAGTGTTACAAGAGATGGCTTCGGAGTTGACAGGGTGTGCTGTCATTTCAGTGCAAGATTGGCAGCCTGCTTTGTTTGGATGCTATAAACACTTGTAAAATTCTTGCAATTCTCTCTATTCCCCCTTAAAAATAAAATGAAAATTTTTATGCTCGTTCCAAATCTAGAATTAGTCTTAGTCCACATAGATCATGTGTTAGTGGACAGTGTCAGCTTGTAGTCCATTCATCAGCATATATTACAAGTCCTTACCAAAAAATGATCCCAGAAAATATTCTCTTGATTTTTCACGTTTGTCCTTGAAGTTTAACCCTTAGCAGTCTGCAACATTCAACCCCATGGTTTCTCAGACCTTCTGCTCAGTTTTGTTCTCTTCTTCCTTTTCTGTAATTCATTAATTGGAACTCTATTTGCTGGAATCATTTTTGTAGAATCACAAAATATCTCGAGTTGGAAGGGACCCATAAGGATCATCGAGTCCAGCTCCCTGCTCCTCACAATAATACCTAAAATTAAACCATATGACTGAGAGCGTCATCCAGACACTCCTTGAACTCTGACAGGCATGTCAATGACTTCATGCTTTTCCTGTTAATGAGTGTTGGCTTTCTTTCAACTTGTACACTCATAGCTTTCAATTTCAGGATTGTATATCTCAGAAATCCACTGGAAAGTTGTCAGTAGATTTTCAGTTGTCACACGTTTCTGTGTGTAACAGTTTTCCTTCTTAAGATCATTTTAACATTAGGCAGCTGGCTGTTTTAAAGTACAAATTTCATACATCACTAGGTCCAGTTTTCTTCTTTATGCACATAAACAAGATGATCAGGTCACGATCCCTTATTCCAAAACTTCATGCTATTTCTTGACATGTATTGGTGCCCCCTTCATCTCCAAAACTGCCATTTTCAACTGTGAAAATAGATCTTTTCAAACGAGTTTGAATGAATGGAGGAAGCTAAATGTTTTCTGGATATAAGCAGTTTCAAGGATGAAATACTGCCTTGAGATTTCTATGACATTGCAATCTAAAATACCCTGTTTTTTAAAAAAATTGAATTTAAACAATTCAATATCATTAAAGCACATGATTAACTGGATTGAGTACCAGCTAACAGACAGAGATCAGGAAGTAATTAATTCTCAGAGGTGGGGAAGTGTAGCAGTACCAGACACGACCACTGAAATGAAAGACATTCAGTGTTTTCATTTGTGATTTGGAATTGAGATAAAAATTTGTTCCAATTAAATTGTGTAAGTAGTGGAAAAAGTGGTAAAATAGCAGAAAGGAAGGAGGAGCTGATCTGAAAAAATCTAGAAGCAATCTATTTGAAGAGTAGAAGGAACCTCTTTAGGAACACAACAGTGATTTCTGGGTGATGGTGGACAAGGAGTTCAGAAAGGGTTGAAAATTGAAGCAAGGAAATGTAAACTGTTACAGGATACAACTTTTCAGTGACGAAGGTGATGAACTACCAGAATATATTGCAAAAAGAAAAAAGAAAGAATATGTTCCTCCACCTCCGTGGTTCTGTTAACGATGCATTAGTCAACCGAAAGTTATTTAATTCAAGAGAGAGGTAATTACGTGAAGCTAAGGAGATTTTTTGTTACACCAAGGTCAGAAAAGGTAATATCTTGATCCCTTCTTCCCTGCAGTAAGCATATCTATGCGTACAGCTTTCTTCCTCATCTCCATCCTCAGCTACTTGTTCTGGGACAACAACCTCCATTGGACTTTGTGCTGTCCAACAGCTACCAAACAGAAAAACTCTGCCTTGCAAGACTTGATTGATAATAAAGGCTCCGAACACTTAATTTTATTAGAAAGGTGGGATTTCATATGGAGAAGAACAGCTATAAAGCAGAAACTAAACAAAAAGACTGAAGCTTTGATTTTCTCTCTCTCTCTCTCCAAAACCAACAGCACTTTAAATATAAGGGGAAATCAAACATTAGACATTTCCAAGTCATATGTATTAAATTCACTTAAGATATTGTTATCCTTGTTTAGATTTGAACATATCGGGGAATCTTTTTGTCTTGCAACTATTCCTAAAAGACTCTAAGTGGCTGGATTGCCTTTTTCTGACAAAAAAAATATGCCCATGAATTATTTACACCATGGCTCCAATCAACACTATACCTGTCAGCCTCCCCAGCCAAAATGAAAGTTCACTATGTAAAGGTGCCAAGGGAGAATGGCAGCCTCCCACTGCGAGTTTATAGACAGAACTAAGTCAGCACGCATTATGTGTCAGAGCCGACATCAGACAGAATCAGATCCTTTGATCTCAGACCTCCACAGGAAGCTTAGATCTCAGACAAATTAGATAAAAAATGAATTTATAGCAGATATGTATCCTAAGGCACTCAGCTGAACGCTGTGTTTTGGAGGAGTACAGCAAATATCAAAACATATAAACTGCAGAATTTCCTCTCTCCTTCTCTCTCTCCCTCTGCTTTTGTGATAGATGTTAATTAAAAGGAGACAAAACTCCAGCTCGCCTCTTCCTGCATCTTATGTAATCCACAGACTTTGGAAAGGAGGAGGAAAAAGAAATTCCCAAACCAGAGTAAATAGGTGGTTCAGCGGGGTTATCTGGATGCCCTTAGATCTGAGCTGTTGGAAGGCGAAACCACAAAAAAACCCCAACTACTATAAGAACATGTTTGATCAGCAGATGATGAAAAGACAAGTCTCGCGGAGGTGTGCGGAAGAGGTGTGTTTGTGGCAGGGACCCTGGGGAGTAAAGGGGGACACTGAGTGTGTCCTGGGCGGCANGATGGGGGGGCTCTGGGTCAGGGGGTGGAGGGATAGGACAAGGGGGAAGGGTTTTAAGCTGAAAGAGGAGAGTTTTAGATGAGATACTAGGAAGAAATGTTTTCCTGTGAGGGTGGTGAGGCAGTGGCCCAGGTTGGCCAGAGAAGCTGTGGATGCCCCATCCCTGCTCTAGTGAAAGGTGTCTCTGCCCACAGCAGGGGTTGGAACTTGAAGGTCCATTCCAACCCAAACCATTCTACGATTCTATGATTCTATGGATGGAGCTGCTTTGGACTGCTGTCTTGAACTCACTGCTCAGAAAGCACGGCATGAAGGTTCAGTGAGCGACGGAGGTAACAGAGATGGTGCAAATGAGCCCTGAGTGGTTTGTGTTTTTTTTCACTTCTAGCATACCTTGCTGCAGTCCTCCACAGCCTGAAAACTTGTCCAGAGCTTTTTGAGCGCTGCACAGTTATTGCTGCAGCACTTGGACACCTGGGTAAGGAGGAGCCCTGTTGCTCCAAGCATGCTGGGGACACTGTGGGAATGTTCGTTCCTGCCCTGCTCCAAAAACACTAAGTGAAATCAGGGACTCACTGAGCATAAGAGGGATTATGCTGCTGCCTTCAGTGGAGCTAGGATTTTATACAATATATATAAAAGGAGATAAAATGACAAATAGAACAATATCAGGGAGGAGAAGGAGGAGGTAATAAAGTGATGGACCTTCTAAGAAGAAATGCGCCATTGGTCCTATATAAATTTAGAGTTTGTTAAGAGACAAACCAACTCTTTTAATGTTCGACTGTTTATAGCTTTAAGTCTCACCTCCTGCTACAGGCATGCTGCTTTTATTTTCTCCTTGTTTGCAGCAAGGCTGGATGTGAGTTGCGTGAGGCTGTGCTTGTTTACAGCATCCCTTGGTGCCAGTCTGCGGTACATCAGGCCTCTCGGTCCTTGTTTCTGTAATGAAACATACAGTCACATCACTCTCAATCCATCCTCAGCTAGCAATAATTATTAATTCACACAACAATATATTGCTGGGAAATTAACAGATAATCTGGAAGTGTTCTTTCTGCCCAAAAGCAGAGAGAGTTGTTTTATATTCATACCACCTTCTGTTTTGCCATTAGGGTTCCCACCTGTTCTCTTCGGTAGAACCCTTCCTTACGTTGTCGTCACGTTCAGTAATACTGGGAATTCAGCTTGTGCTCATGGGGCGGTTTAGGAGAAAGACCCTTCAGCCTGGATTTACAAAACTTGAAATCGAAAGTTTGGAAAAACTAGTGAGAAGGTCTTGAAACTAGTGGGAGATGTCTTATTAACAGGGATTTGCATTTACCCCTCCACTAACGGTTATCAGTACATTTGGCTAGGTCCCGACTCCGGTTAGCTCATCCAAAAGGCCAAGGTATTGGTAACTTTCAACATATCCAGAATTTTAAGTTGGCTGTTTAGCAGTCAAGCTACGAAACAGTTCCAGTCATGTCCTTTTATCTTCAGTTAGCTATATTCCTTTTGAGGTCAATGCTACCAAAAAAAAAAAAAATAGGAACCTTAAGGTAAGTTAGTAGAGGTGTGGATTTTCTTGGAGGAAAACTCCAGAGAAGCTGTAGCCCTACTGTTACCGTTTTGACTCCTGTGATGTTCATGACAGTGTGATGTGAGCATGGCTGTAGTGCTTCTCTGTGGCATTCACACCACAGCTGTGTCTGGTCCTTGGCCAGCACCAAGGCTTTGTACATCCTCACGACAGCGGTATTTTGTTATGTCATCCTTCACCAGGAAAAGGCAGTGGTGGAACGGATGATAGAAATCTTAGCAAATATTTCCTGCATTTCTCAGTTCCTTTTCTGCACCGTAAAAACCTGATTTTCATCATGTTTCACACACAGTTAAAACTTTTTTCCAGACAGGACTCAGGCATCTGTTATAGGCACAAAACTGTATAACCTTGAACTGCAAACTATTTTGCAAATTACTGAGTTTCTCAGAGCTTTCTCTGGGTGCCATTGACTGAAACCTGTTGTGGCCACTCAGGAGATTTGTTAAATAAAATAAGAAGTCTGCAAGTATAAATTTTAGTGGGTATTTCCAACTTACTGTTGCTTTTGCTCTTCTTGAACCAACAGAATGCAAGAGTGAGGATGAAGGCAGATGCTGCTGAACCCAGTACGACAACAAGGATCATGCTGCCCTTCACTCCCATGGGGACAGGGAAGATGGTAAACGGCTGAGACAGCACAGTGAACTTAACCCCTGAAAATTTAAAGCAGTCAGATTTTATTACAAAAGTAAGAACACTGGTTTCACAGATAAAACACCAGGTTACAGCCTTTCAACAGTGCTGCTGCTGTTCAAAATGCATACAGGAGCAACTCATACATCTATCTCCAGATCCAACACTAGCCAACAATGTTGTTTGGGATTGAGTACCAGGACAAACCAAATGTGGAGCAATACTTCTCCAATATAAACTTCAACCTTTCAGTTCTTCTGAAGCAAAGGCAGCCTCTTTATATTTATTTTTTGAGAGGAGAGAAGTAACCTCACAGATACCAAGAACTCTACACAGGTGCATAAAGGTACTTTGCACTACTTTAATTGCTTGTAAGAAGGTCTAAATGGAAAGTGGATGGATCAAGTCCGTTGGGATCCATATCAGTCAAGTGAATATTACTGTAAAACAAGGAGGAAGGCTATGCAGCAGTGTTATGAATAGTCTACTCTCCCCAGGAACTGCTACTAAACCATTTGCGATTATTACGTTGAACATCAGCTGCATCTTCTGAGGTGTCTCCAAATTGCTAAATATGCCAGGGTACACACAGAAACCTGGTCATGAAAATGTATCCCAGGCATCTGCTATTTGATTGTTTCATTTTTGTTTGTTTACCCCAACCAATAAGCAAATATCTTCAGTAAGAGCCTGGCAGTATAAAAGCCTTTATTCTGTGTCCAGAACAGTTCCCAGTTCCAAACAAGCAAAAAGGGGGCTGCTGCTTTGGTGTGTACACATTTGCAATGCTCATTAAAAGTGTGCCGTGCTCTGACACAGGTGATACCTACACAGATGCATCAGCTGTCCTCATTGCTAGCTGTAAACACCTCTTTGCAACACTGGCTAAATATTTCATAAAAGGGATCTGCATTTGGCCCTTGTTCAGAGGAAAGAGTTTGCAACTCCCCTGAAGTAGCATCAAAACACATTTCTTGAAGCTGTGCCTCCTACTGAAGAGTCGGATCCGGTCAGGTGCTGGCTTTCCATCTGCTCTCACTGAAGTGGAGGCAATGGGAGCTGCAGGTGTTTGGCAGCATACGCCCTGAAAATAGACATATGTCCCCCTTTAAAGGCTCACCTTCCCTGCACCCACATTCTCCCTTTGCAGAGCCATGGGCAACACTCAGCGTCGATTAGACACTTGTGACTGGGGAGAGGAAAGGTTTCTCATTAAAAAAAAAAAAATCTAGACCTATATTTAATCCCAGAATAAGAAGGGATTTCTTGGGTTAAAAATCCTATCCCATGCTATTGTGTGTACTTCATTATACAATATTATGTATTGACCTCTACCCAAAAGGAGTTTGATCTGCTCTCACTATTCTTGTCTGTTAAGACAGGCTGTTCAGAAAAATACAGTCTAAATGTTAGTAACCTTCTTCTAATTTTTAAGCTCAGATTTTTTCATTACTCACTTCCACTTGGCCACTTCACCTGTCTGATGTATTTGTCCTCTCTGCGTTTTTCTGGCTGAAACAAGCTACGCTATCTGGGAGTTTTCTCACTAAAAGTGCTCAGTCTGTAATTGCTCCATTTTGAGATCATCTCTGAACATGTGTATCAAAATCATGTTCAGTATTTCAAAGGAGTACTCATCAAGGCTTTATGCAATGGCACACACATAGCCTTACTTTTCCTGGAAATAGTTCGTTCTGTCCTTCCTAGGCTTCTTTTCACCCAATAGGTCTCATGTTATATATATATTATATAAATACATGTCGATATCTATATCTATTCAGATATATATCCATATATATATGTATGTACATATGTAATACCAGAATAGAGACTTTACACATGATCTTACAACACCTAAAACTTAATATGCCTTTGGACATGTCAGAAAGTGTGTTCCTGCTTCTCCATGGACTTGACTCCACAGTCGTTCTGAGACAAGAAAACAGAATTTTGACCCCCATATATCTTCAGAGCCAGATTTATAGATAAGTTCAGGCCCCCAAACAGTTGGATGATTGCCCTGAGGGTTTCGCAAGCAAGAGTTCATGTTCAGGTGCCGACGTCCTCCTCAGTTGGTATATCTAAGGAGGAATAAGCACACCTGCGTCTTCACCATTACTGGGTTGCTCAGAGGTCTCATGCAAGCTGCACAATCCTAGAGGTCCCAAAAAATGGTTTGTAAACCATCAAGATAGCCCTAGTAGAGCCCAGTCCTGGAGCCACGCTTTGAGTTTGCATAACTTGTCGCACCCATAGAGACGACCAGGTGCAGACAGATGGTGTGCAAAAAGTGTTACGAAAATAACCGGGGGCATAGATGGAAAATTACTGAACACAAAGAGGAGAAAAAAAGAAGGAATGGGAGGACAAAATTTATAGGAAAGAGTTTGCTTGGGCTGCTTAACTGAGCTTAAAAACCTGATTCCTGCCAGGCATTCATAGCTAGGAAGAAAGCAGTGCCCTTCTCTGGCAATACTGCTCTGTACTAACTCATGTCGATTTGGGGCATCTTGCATGAATAGCACAGGAATCACCAGCTTACTTGCTCCCTGGGAAATGCCAGCCTGTACATGTAACAGAAGTCAAGATATTTAGAGTTTCGGCATTGCTCCACAAATTAAAAAAATCCCTTAAGTCCCTTTTTACAAAGCCAGACCACCTGTAGGGTTTTGAGTTCAGTCACCAAATCGAAAAATAGGCAGAAAATGGAGCTTACCTGGAGGTGATGTGACAGTGAACACAAGTTTCCAGTTTGTACCCGAGCTGGAGATAGCCAGATTGGAAAAGCTTGCACATCCATCTATGACCTGCACTTGGGTAAGCCCTGCAGAGTAATCACAAATTTCATTGTGATAAGATAACTTCAGATAAATACCACCTAAGCCCCTCAGAGAGTCCTTGTGACTTTAAGAGGACTTTAAAAATACTAAATTCAGTGTTCTCTCTAATCATAAACTTTTTGTTTGAACCCAAGTTTCACATAGGGTCAGGTCTTCAGACTTGGACTCCGAATTCCTGATGGATTGGAAGACTTTAGCTTCTGAATCTTGGTTCTTTTAGCTCATTGTTACTGTACATATTCATATCGTGGAGGTGTAAGATGAATGCAGATGATAAGGGTATCAAGAAAAGGTAATGGGAGATATACAGATGAACTAGAATGTTCCAGATGCTCATCTTTTTGATTTAACTTATGCCTTGTGTGACCAAGTATGTCACCAAGTTTAGGAGACTATTAGCAAGAGACTATTTTCTGTCCTAAAGAGATGGTCTCAAGGAGCCAGCCACTGCAGCTGGGGGAAAAGAGCTGACTGCTTTAACCCTTTTCTGATTCGTAGGTGTTTCACCTCATTGTCTGGGCATATTACCTCCTGTCCTACTGTGAAATCATTTTGAACTTTACTCCAACCCCTTTGATGCTTTGAAAGGGATTTGCCCATGAAAAATGTCTGTGGTGACAGCCCTGTGATCGTAGAGGTGACACTTTCAGCTAGAAACCTGGCAGGAGAAAGCTCCATGGGGAGCATTAAAACAAAACCTGTGAGAGCCTGTTTCTCCATCTTTTTAAATCTTTTTCTAAGCTATCAGGGAATGCACGCTTACCCAGCATTTACACTTGCCAAGGCTGTTATTTTTGTAGGCTCTTTCTGAAAGTTATAATTTACTTTGCAACTGGATCCCATTTTATTGTGTGTATCTTTGAGCACGAGCCAAGTCCTGGCCTTTCAGCAATGCTGAGCAGGTCTGGGCTTCATTCAGGCTCTTGGAGCGAGAGGGGTAAAGTCCTAAAGAGCAGCAAATTTCAAAATGTTGGTTCAGGTGGGGGTGAGAAGTCAGAACTTCCTTAGGATGCTGGACTTGCTCCAGTGATCACAAACACAGACTTTTGCCTTCTCAAAGACAACACGTAATAACTATTTGTTTTATGAAGCAGGTGGTTCAACGTTTTATTGCCACTAAGCAGCACAGGTGAAGGCACATAAAGTCTGAATGTGAGGAGGACATTTGTACTCTGCCACCCCCCCCGTCCATGATATTGAACAAAGTGTTCAGCAGGTGGAGTCAAGGCTTTTGACGGCAGGTGCAGGACAATTTCTCTCTGCTTTTATCCCATTTTTTTGTGCCCACACCTATATGATACAAATGAAACAGTGCCAGGATCTGTTCTCTGGCACTGAAGAACTGGCGTGCCCTGGGCAAACCTCTGAAGCTCTTACAGCCTCCAAACAGAGACGCTGCAATGCAAGCTGCCTCCTGAGATTATGTCCTTGCTGTGTTGACTTCTGAACCATGGCTGGAAGTTGCTTGGGACAAGGTCCTGGATAAAATCATGGCACATTTTAATGATTCAGCAACAGAAACAACAAAGTCTCCACTCTCCATGACCCAGTACTATTTAATGTACTACTGTCCCAGTTAGTTTTGACTACATAGATGTTTTTATATTTTTGTACAGCATCTAGCACACCAAACCCCCAACTTCATTGTGAGCCTCCAGGACCAGCTGTGATGTATAAAAAAGCCATAATTTATACTGTGAATAGACTTGGTGGAGATGTGGGAATCTAGGTTTCCCTAATTGCTCCAGCCTGATCCTGGCTCATCTATTTATCTCCTATGCAGATGATCCTACTTATGACAGTATCTGCCCAGACTACAGAGACTTTTCTTGGCTCTGCTACTCACTGTAACACTTCTTTTATAGAGGGTCTTGTCAGCTGCGTTCAAATACTTTATAATTGCCATTTCTCATCTATGATGAAGCCTGGAGTACTGTACTGTACTTCTCAACAGAGACTGTTGCAGCTTTTGGGCACATATGCTTCAAAGCTCAGAATATTACAGATATATATGAGAGTCTTCGCAAAGATCTCTCAGGCAAGCTGGTATTTAACGTAGAAGCAAGCTAATTTGGAGCTAAACTACTTTCCATGAGGCAGTTTGGCTGCTGTCAGATGAAGCAGCCTCAGTGTGCTAGACGAGACCCATTTCGATTAAATGCTGCTTTCAGATGCTTCAAAAGATGAGTGCAATAAGGACGTTTGTCAAAGGAAAAACTGCAGCAAACTATTACATGCAGAACATCTGTACTACACAGTTCATTCTTTGTTGGAGTTTATTGACTATTAATTTGATGCATGTATCTTTTAAAGAATGTGAAGTGCATTTCTCTTCAGTGACTTTTCTTTTTTTTCCTTTTTTTTTCTTTTTTCCTTCTTGTTCTCTTTCTTTTTTCTTTCTTCTCTTTCTTTTCTGTCTTTTTGCCTTCTATTTCTTTTCCCTCCCTCCCTTCCTTCCTTCCTTTCTTCCTTCCTTCCTCCTTCCCTCCCTCCATCCCCTTTCTACCTTCCTCCCTTCCTTTCTCTCACTGATAGCCAGTAGCTGATCCAACAATCTGTGGTTCATCTAGACCCATGTTCCTAAATTTCCCTGAAAAGGCATGAAGAACAAGAGAAAAGACCAAAGTTTTTTTTCTAACCTACAAACCTGTAACTATGGTGAGGTAGGAAGAATTTCTAATTAATAGAAATACAGACTGAAAGGAGGAGAAGCTCAGATCTACAGCGTGAGTGCCACTTACCTTCTCTAAAGGTGAACTTCTCAAGTCAAGGCTAACACACGAATGTCTTTACTGTGAACAAAATTCTTTACCTCTAATAGGAAACTTCATTTTTCAGCGTGTACACTGTTTGCCTACATTTAAAGATTTTAGCAATGAAAGTCAGGATGCTTTATAATCAGTATCATTTGCACTTTCTAGTTTACAAGCACATGATCATCCACAGGTTTTGGGTTCAGCACTGTACTTGAACAAGGTTCTATATCTGAGCATCGTCACAGTCTCAATAGCTCAAGGGAAATACTCACATGCTCAGAGTTAATCAGGAGTTCAGGACTTTCAGTAAATGAGAACCAGAAGGGAAATACTTAGATCCCTCATGAAAAACATTTTCTTGTTGAAGTATGCTAATTACAAACAACAGGCAGTTGTTTCTGTCTGTACTTGGCCAGATCCTTTGCTGGGACAAACAGGTTATCATTGACTCTAAGGAAATTGCCCCGACTGACCTTAGCTGAAAATCAAGTATTAGCATTTCTAATTCTTTATTCTTTTCTTTCTTTTTTTGATCCAAGATATGTCTTTTCAAGATAAACTGCTGGATATACTCCCTTTAAGCTGCCAGAGCACAAAAATATTTTGTATAAGCTTCTCTTTCTCTAGGATTTTCACCAAACTCCTACTACAAGCTTTTTTTTTTCAGCCCAAAGACTGTCTTTCAAATCCAGTCTTTCTCAGGGAGAAGTCCTAAATTTGTCACTATCATTCCACATAGCTTCTTTGCCATAACCCTAGCTGTAAGAAAACACATCCAAACCTTTTAGCACATCCTCAGAGGAGCCCTCGAGGTGAGCTGATACAACCCACGGTTCTGAGGGATGTCCCAGTTTGTCAACTTGTTGACCCTGGGAAGAAAAACAACAAAAAAAAGAAGAATTAAGGACTTGTCTCCTCAACAAGAGGAAAGAAAGTTTTAAGTTTTTAACAATTGTAATAATTTTTTAATAACCAGTGGGAGTTTACATCTACATGTTACATGTAACCAATGTCACAAAGCTCACCGTAACTCTTTAAGACAAGCTTAAGCTCAGAGGAACTAGGTCTGGCAGCTTCAGGTCTGTTTCAGTCTGACAAGGTTTGCTGCTTCACTTGCAACTTCTGGGGTCACATTCACATCACCTATGAGAAGCAGCTAATTTTGACATCGTGGCTTTTATGGCACCTAAGTTCACAGAATCACAGCATGGCTGAGGTTGGAAGGAGCCTCTGGAAGTCATTTGGTCCAACCCCTCTGCTGAAGTAGGGCCACGTAGAACAGGTTGCCCAGGACTATGTCCAGATGCCTTTTGAATATCTCCAAGGATGGTGACTCCACAAATTCAAGGAAACTGAGTAGGTTTAGTCAGTCTGTTTAGTCAGGCTGAAGATTTAAGTTCCTTATACTCTCAGTGAAATAAAACTAATTTTGATACCTAAATTACCAGGCCATAATAGGTGTACAGGATCTAGATCCTGTAGTCTATATATATATATAAATATTAGCTTGTAGTTTTATTATTTTTTAGAGAGCGCTACTGTTTCTCAGGTCTGATAAAAAACCTGAAATATATCTGGAGAGGGGTATGAAAGTCAAGGGAAGATTCAATTGCCTGGATGTTAAGTTTTGTCTGTCACTTCAGGTAGGCAACAACGTTTGACATACATCAGAGTTGGCTTGTGGAAAGAGCTGTCAGCCAAATATCATATTAATAGAACCATAAAGTCACAGAATGGTTTGGGTTGGAAGGGACCTTTGAGATCATCAAGTTCCAACCCCTGCCATGGGCAGGGACACCTCCCACCAGCCCAGGTTGCTACGTGTAGGGAACTGAAGTCAAAGAGAAAGAAGCTGAAAGTTTTGTGCCTCACAGTTGTAAAATCAATCTCATGACTAATGCATATACAGAACTGGCTTTGTTGTAAAGGAACTTTACATTCGAAAATAATGATGTCCAAAAGCTGTCCAAGCTTGGATTTAACACCATGCTTCAGAGTCACCACTGTAAAAATGTCATACCTGAGCCTAGTTATTCCCTGGCTACACTTTTGCCTGTTCAGTGAAGTTAGAAGGTTCCCATAACAGAAAATAGTTGGGAAAAAAGGAAAGAGGACATGAAAATATACAGGAAATAGAAACATAATGCAAAGCCATGTTATACAAACTTCATGTGACTCTGGGACTGAACCAAGTGCCTCAACATGTAAGGACTCAGTGGACACAGAGGGACAAATCCTACCTCCTTGTCCAGGAAAATGATTTTTGGCTGTACAGGAAGCTGCTTCTCGATTTCTCCATCTGAGGGCTGCACCTGAACAGAGATGTTGTAGGGTCGCACATACAAGGATGTTCCTGGCTGTTGTCTGCTTCCATTTCTGTCACATGCAAAGGAATGTTAAAAAAAAAATCAAAAAATTAATCCTATTAAAATATAAATTATACTCCCAGAGGTAATTCACATTTTATTTAGGGATGATATATCTTTCTGTTCACAGGATTTTCTAACTTAGTAAAGAAGATGGCAATACTTGGTGTCTTTTATGAATAAGAAGCAGCACTATACCAAACTAATTTACCTTTTCCTGGAACTTTGATTCCTTGGATGAGAGCAGCATGTATGGAAATATAGAACAGACATCATTTCTACGCAGACAGCAACACCAAAGTAGTAAAAAAAATCTGTTTGTTCCAATCCCCAGTTTACAGATGGAAAACTGAGAAATTAAAATAAATTATTTCCCTGGTATCGCATCAGAAGTCTGTGGCAGAGAGAGGGATTTGATGGATTCAGAAACCTAATGCCTTAGCCCCGAAGTCTTCATTTCAGTGCACTGATAACAGTGGAGGCTGCAAATGCTTCCTCCCCAGAAGAATTATTTCTGATGAACAACTTTGAGCACCTCTAAGGACAAAGTTTTGGTTCTTCTACACCAGCACAGCACTTACAGGGCTTCACCTCATTTCTTCCTCCTCCCACACCTGTGTTCTTACCCTTCATTATCTGCAAAGTCTGTGTACTGAAATATAGGATCATACAGACACCCTATTGAAAGACGCTGGTTTTTCCAAGACTGAAATGTAAATTAGAGCATCCCAGGAGAGGGCTTTTGCATTTGAATAAAGAATCAACACTTTATTCCAAGCCTGTATCATTTCATTCCCTCTCCCAGTGCTTTGTGCCATTTAGTATCTCATATATATATATAAAATGTATATATATGTAAAACCCTCTAATCTGCAACTGCAATGAAGCAGCTGGGGGTTTGGTATTGTCTTGAAATGAAAACAGAAAATCTATTCATTCATCTCTAGTGTTTGCTTAAAGGTGTTTACAAACAGAAGATATATGGAGCATTACTTTCCTTTGGTTTAACTCAGTTTTTTGCTTTGAGTTTTAGTTGTGGGTTGTTTTCTTTCTCCAGGGGGTTACTATGCATTACAAACCAGAAACCGTTTGTACTGCGGCTGATGGGAAACACTGGTCTGAAGCACAGCACTGGGAAGATCGACTAAGGGTTTAAGGATTCCTGCAGTGTCAAGAGCTAACTCGAGGATTTAAGTTTCAGTTCTTATCTTGGTTCTTTTTCTTTTTTTTTTTTTTGTGGGTGGGAAACTCTGAAAGGCAGTGTGAAGTTTGAAACTCCTGTTTTCATGGCAGAGATCTGAACTTTCTGCCGGCTCCCTGCCTCCAGCTGAGTCCAAACAAGTGTAGGTGAGTCTTGGCATGGCTTCTGTAAGCCGAAAATAATTTTTTTCTTTTTCCAGCTTCTTTAAAATTGTCAACAAACAGGAAAAATGTTGGCTCCACATTGCAGTCCCTATGCAGTAAAACTGTGCCCAGCTCACACTTAAGGGAAAGCTGCTGAAGAATGTGGTTGTAGGAAGTAGTTCCTGCTCCCTAGGGTAAATAATGGCAAAGAAAACAAAATAAAGCAAAAATATACATGCACACTTAAAAATTAATGTCTCTTTGCAGGTCATTTGAACCCAGCTAACACAGCATGGAACACATGGTCCAACCTGACATTTACTGTGGGGGAGCCCCTGCCTTAGGGTGCAACTGCACATGGTGAGAGACGATCCTGAGAGTAAGCATCAGCAAGGAGGAGGAGAGGAGTAGCCTGCTGCTCCCCGGTGATTTGTGCTGGAAGGAGAATAGGGTTTCCTGGCATAACTTTGCAGCTGGGAGGTGGGAATGGAGGAGACCTGTCTTCCTCCCGATGGGCAAGAGCATGCTGTTGTGTCACTGCCCTGAAGTCTCATGCTGGGAAGGAGCAGGCTGGTTTGCGGTTCCCTGCTGATAGTACTCAGTGGGGAGCAGCTCTTGCTCAGTGCCTTGAAGCTCTTCTGAACGTGGGCACAGCGGGCAACCAGGCGCTGTTGGTGACACCTGAGTCAGCAGGGGCACCGGGGTCAGGGTCCCAGATTCCTTCACCATCAGGGCTGACACATCTGCTGAACACACTGAGGCTCTGCTCTTCAGTAGCAAAGAAGTTAGAGGTCATAGAAAGTATAGAATCACAGAATGGTTTGGGTTGGAAGGGACCTTAAGGATCATCCAGTTCCAACCCCCTGCCGTGGGCAGGGACACCTCCCACCAGCCCAGGTTGCTCAAAGCCTCATCCAGCCTGGCCTTGAACCCCTCCAGGGATGGGGCATCCACAGCTTCTCTGGGCAACCTGGGCCACTGCCTCACCCCCCGCACAGGAAAAATAGAAGGTTTACTGGAGGTGTTAGGGCTTGATTGAGAAACTAGGCTGAGAGATTTAGCACAGAGGGAAGGAAGTTTCCCTGAAATCAAGTTTGTAATTGTGATTAAAAATATAATAATTACTACGAAACCAGCAATAATAATAAATAATTAATAATAATGATAATAATAGTAACTATTATTTTAAGTTGACTTCAAAGGGGAAAGATATCAGACCCAAAGCCTGGGTCAAGAGCCCATGGATACATCTATACTAGAAAACTAAATAAAGCAGAAAAGCAAGTCTTGGCACTGCAACTTGACCACCTGTGCTGTTAAACTGTCAGTCCATCACAAAGTCCAGGCAATTACCAAATGGTCCAGGAGATAATAGAGAATATTCTCACACAGCAGTTTGGATGAGGTCACTCTGAAATGGTCGGTGAGAGAATTTAATTTTATGGACACAGGCTGATCCACATCAACTGGCCTTGGTGCCAGAGAATGGTCCCTGGCACATGTAATTTCCTAATTAACAAAGACAATGAAAACAACTGAAGAGTTGTCTGGGTATGCCTGCAAAGCTAGTATTGCAACATCAGTACATCCTTGGAATAGGAAGGAGAACAGGAAAAATTTGGGGAAGAAATAATATGGCAAAAATGCATCACAGTCAAGCCAAAGAGATATTTTTGTTTGTTTGTTCTTGAAAAGCTGGTGAAAAGAAGACAGGCCACAAGAAAGGAAAAGCTGTAGTGAAGACAGGAGACAGGCAAGTTGAGGACTTGTGTAAGCCAAAGTAGTTGCAGATTCACTGGAAGTGCTGTGAGGATTTTAGTATCTTTGGCTGAGCAGTGCTTTCTCCCGTCAGGTGGTGATGAGGTTAGCCACATACCCGGTACCGGTGAGCTCTCAGCTGCACCGTTCAGAGCTTCATCTCCCTCTGCAGATTTTGTCATCAAGTAACAGAGACAGGGACAGAGAGGCACAAGCATCCAGAAGATGGTGAGGAGTCTGAGATCATTCCTCCTTTAAGTAAAAAGCTATCTGAAGGACAGCTTATTTCCACAGATGGCCATGTTTTCCCATGGTATAGAGAGAAATCAAAGCTAGAGGAAATAAACTCCGGTGGAAAGCAGGCTACAGCTTTCCTTGACAACAGAGAAACAATAAATATCCAACACTGCCCGTACCTCCTTACGAGGAGTTGAAGAACAGACCGAACAGAACCTATGGGGTTGGACATTGCCGATGTCTACCTTCTTTCATGTAGGTTGAGTCAAAAAGACCAAAATTCAAAAAAACAAGGCACCGAAATGCACATTCCAGCTAGCATCGGCACAGAGCTTTGAATGAAGCCGTGTGTCCACTGCCCTGGAGGCCACGTGCTGTGATGGCAGAGAGCTAGCGAAAGGAGATCTCATCGTGCAGGGATGTAACGAGAGGGTCCAAGTTGACAGTGGGATAAGAAACAACTGAATCACCTTCTGTGGGCAAGGCTGGACACGGGGGCTATACTTCTTTACACAATTATTTTGAAGGTTTCCTTTCATAAAGTAATAGAAGCTGTGGCTGTTGAAAATGCTGAAAAAAAATCTGAAAAAAGAGGTCCAATGCATAATCTCTTGGAGTATGAACTAATTAAAACACCCAGTCTTTTTGACCGAAAGATTTCTGGGGCACTACCACCATCAGATCTCCATTTCTTTCTTTCCTAGAGAATATCCAAGCTCCAAATGGCTCCCAATCTAATTTTCAGGATTTTTTTTCCCCATTTTACAAATCAGTATAGTCACAGAGCATGAACAACAGCTGTCCAGGATCACACAGACGTGTCTCCCCTCTATGGCCAGTCTCCCCTCCCCTGCTCAGACAACCTTCATTGAGCACTTTTCGATCCCAGGGGCACCAAAAGCTGACGACAAGCAGCTGCCTGGTGGATGTAGCTGGTGGAGTCCAGAATCCTGTGGTCTGGAGTGATAAGACACCTTTAAAAAATTAAAACAGGGAATCTGGATGGACTTAAAGGGTGAGGGATCACCAGGAGTCTTTAGAAGGAGAGGGACAGAGTCCATGCATCAGCTAGTAAAAAAAATCCTCCAAATTCATTAGGGACTTCCATTAATTGCTGTAGATGAGTGGAAATACCTACAAAGCCACCTGCTAGTGGCAAGGAGCTAAGCCAGGCCTCTTCCATAACACACTCCTGAATTTTACTGTAGGAGAAAACATCTTTTATTAAATGTAAACAGCATCCCGCTGGAGGTCAGAGCCTTGCCGCTGCCGCGTATCCCAAGGTAATACCACTTTAAGCTCCACATAAACTCTTAAACAGTTTCTATCCTAAAACCAGACCGTAGGTGGTACAGTTTTTTACGATATGTTATAATAGTGCAATAAATCTGTTAGCTTAAAATCGAATCTCCGTGGCCTTTTAGAGAAATCATCATTAAATGCAAGGCCCTGTTAATGATGCCATCCCAGTGAAATTGTTTAATCTGCTAGGGGGGTGAAAGGTCACCAAATGAATTTTTTATAATACATCAACTTGACACGCAATAGGGAAAACTGTAATAGATAAAAGCAAAGGAAAAGGGCACTGTCTTCTTCTGATAGGTCAATAGCAGCCAAGAGAGTCACTCATCCACTTTTCCTTCACTACCGTGCTCCTTTTCCATTTAATATGGACACCCAATTAATACCTCAGCACCATAGACAACCTCATTTTAGGTGAATTATAGCAATTTCTTCCCCCTTCTCCGAAATGAAAGTGATCACAATACATCATAGCATTGTGCGAATTAACGTTAATTGATTCGAGTTACCGAGCATTGATGGGCCACTTCTATAACCTGGTCCTTATTGGGAGCTGGAAGGGATGGAGGGAAGATTAGATTGCATCCTCCGTTGCTTTGACGACGGCGGTCACCTGATGGCTTGTTAGACAGTTGTACGCTTCTATTGCCGGCCCCAGTGGGGTCGTCAGTAAACTGGAGTGATGTCCAAACATCATTACATGCTGCTCCGATATTAAAGCAAAGGGATTAGCACCTTATTGCAAGCAACCTGGATTTGTCATTGTGCTGTCGTTATCCAATTTCCAGATGATAATGTGACTGTGGCCTGCGGGCACAAGGTCCTACAGCCAAACCAAGGTGCGAGTGCCTGTATATATACACACGTATACATATATATGTGCACGCGTCCCCACAAAGACCCAGCACCCAGAGCCATTTAACCCTTTGCCTGCCAGACTCCTATTAACAAAGCATGTGGAAGAATTTTTTCTCCCTTTCCCATCCGACATTTGGCATCGGTCAAGAGCACTGATGTGATAACAAAGCCAGTTGACCTGGGAGCTGACACGGATGTCACTCACTGGAATGTCATGCCAGCCAAACTCTGCTGATAGAGGTGACAGTGCTCACACGATAAATAACACAGACTGGGGAAAGGATCGGTCCATCGGAGATGTAGCTGGCAGATCCTCTCTGCTGTGCGTATGTGTGATGTAAATCATCGCTTTTACTGCAGGTCCCGTTCATTGTTAAGGGGGAA
>VZTO01007582.1:33478-52214 GCA_013400615.1 Syrrhaptes paradoxus | reverse complement strand
AAACACCTGTCACTAATAAGGGTTCTGGAGCATTTAATTATCTTTAATTGTCAGCAATGGCTTTCTGTGAATTTGTTTATGCCACCTTTGAACTTGTTCATAGTTCTTGGATCCTTTAGCAGTAGGTTCCACAACTTAATTATGCTTTGTACTGCAAAAACAGTAGTTCCTGTATTGGCTTAAGATCTGTGGCCTTGTAACCAGTGGGTTGCCTCTTGAATCGAGTACTGTAAGAAATAGATAACAAATTTTAATTTCCTCTCTTTTTAGGATTCTGTAGACCAAGTACTGCTCCACTGGCTGTGGTGGAATCTGGGCTGCTGATTTATGAAGTGAAAGCAAATGCCTGCTCTAAATGCCAATGCAACTTGTATTTTCTACATCTCTCCCAGTTACTTGGCATTGTAGTATATTAATGACAGCTTGNGTATGTCTTGCTATCTTTGAGCTGCTCTGCATTCTGTTCAGTTGTCTCTTTCTCAAGGCATCCAGGTGAAAGTAGCAATGTGAGGGGTTTAATGTCAATGAAGATAAAGGGGCAAATCAAACAGTCTCCTTTGTAGCTTCTGGTTTTAATAAGCTTGAAAAGGTCTGTGTGAGCCCACTTTTGCATAATATTGTGTGCACACCCTAGATATATTTTTATCCTGAATACCTTAGTAAGGTTAGTGAAGTTGATATAGATACATAATGACTGATGGATGTAGCCCAAGGTCACCAAGCTCATCTGAGTATAACAGAGATAAATCTGCTTCCTTCATTGTATTGTTCTAATAACTCAGTTGTGTTTTCTGCATGTCTTCTCAGTACTTTATTTGGACAAAACAAATACTTACTGCTCTTCAGTTTCCAAGTAGCCATTCTTCATATAAGGACAAATGTTATATTGTTGGGTTTTCTAATAGGATTTTTGCAGCCTATTTTTTATTTTGTTCTCAGGAAAGCTTTTCTTGACAGATGTAGGAGTTTTATTTGGAACACGCTGGGTTTTTTGGGGGGAGGTGTTCCACCTCTGCCTTCAGATGTACTTGACAAGCTATATGATAAAAAAGTGAGCTAAGGGGTTTTTCCAGTACCTCCTCATCGTTCCTACTGGTCACTAATACTTTGTATAGTTGAGTGCCTTTTAGAAACACTTGTGTATCAGAATACCTTAGTGAGGGATGTTAATATTATTGCTCTACTTGATTACAAACTGGAAATTATAGCCAATACTGTGTGACAACTCATCCTGAATCTGTGGAGTTGAAAGAAAAAAAGTGCAGTTTTGGAATTTGCCTAAGTTACCTGTTTATGGAGTCTGAGACCAGGCTGCTCTTTCTCCTTTGACTAAACCTAAATATAAGAATTGCAAGGCTGGATCAGACAACTTTCTGTCAAACCAAGGGTCCTGTAGCAACAAATACCTAGGGAAAGAGCTATGCATGCCATCTTTTCTATCTTGGAAACACCTGTCACTAATAAGGGTTCTGGAGCATTTAATTATCTTTAATTGTCAGCAATGGATTTCTGTGAATTTGTTTATGCCGCCTTTGAACTTGTTCATAGTTCTTGGATCCTTTAGCAGTAGGTTCCACAACTTAATTATGCTTTGTACTGCAAAAACAGTAGTTCCTGTATTGGCTTAAGATCTGTGTCCTTGTAACCAGTGGGTTGCCTCTTGAATCGAGTACTGTAAGAAATAGATAACAAATTTTAATTTCCTCTCTTTTTAGGATTCTGTAGACCAAGTACTGCTCCACTGGCTGTGGTGGAATCTGGGCTGCTGATTTATGAAGTGAAAGCAAATGCCTGCTCTAAATGCCAATGCAACTTGTATTTTCTACATCTCTCCCAGTTACTTGGCATTGTAGTATATTAATGACAGCTTGGAGCAGGTGTGATTTCCATTTCTGTGTGATGAGACAGTTGTGTACTTGTCTTTTGAAAATGTGATGACAGATTGGGAATGCATCCAGTTGGACAACTTATGTTCTCCTTAATGCTTGCTTGTGTTGGTGGATGCTGTGCTCAGTCAATTAACAGTTTGTCAATGGCTGATTACAGGATAGGAAAATTAAGATAGCACCTCCTGCTAAGTAGACTTTGCTTCTCTTAGGATATCAACACCTTGGCACTGATGGTCTGTTTCTGGGCTGAGCTTGGTTTCCTTGCTGGTACTGCTAGCCTCCCTTGCTGTGCAGCGCCTCGTTCTGAACAGCAGTTTTGTTGATGGAATAAGGGAACCTTCACCCAAAGGGAGGACGGCATGCCACGACGAAGGCAATTCATCTTCTCCTCAGCCTGCAGACTGGCTTGAGCCAACCAATTCTCAAGAATGNAGTCACTAAGACTGGGGAAAAATACCCTGCTTCACAGAAGGTGAAGGGGCTATTTTAATAATGAAATCATAGAACAGCCCAGGTTGGAAATTACCTCAAAAGATCATCTGGTCTAGCCTTTCATGGAAAAAGGAGCATAGATGGGATTATCTAGCACCCTGTCCAGTTGCATCTTGAAAACCTTCAGTGATGATGGCTACTCCATTACATCTCTGGGGAGGTTTGAGCTTGACTGAGATTTCTTGTGTGGTCTAAGCTTATATGTGAATGGCATATGTGCTTTCTCTTTAGCAGAACTGTAGCTTTTTGAGAGTTTTTACTCCCAAGTGTTCAGCTGTCTCTTTAAGATGTACCTGAAGCATGTCTGGAACAGCAAGTAGAATGACTAGCTATTCTCCCTCCATTGTGAATCCTTGCTTCCAAATCTGTTAAGAAATATCAACATTTCTAGAGACTTTCTACATTTTCCTTAGCTTTTTCTGATGTTAAGCTGATGCTTTTTATTTCCAGTCCATGCTCCAATGTGGCCAAACTGTATTCTAGCATCTTCTATTTGTAGCATTTTAGAGTGCCTCCTTACAGATTCAATTCTCTGCAAGGTACAGGTGCCAGGCGATTGATTATGCATTTCCTTAGCTTGTAATAAGAGACAAATAGAAGCATAGAGTGCTTTAAGAATAAATAGTAATAAACTCTGAAATTTCTCTTTCTGCACTTAGTGCAAGGCAATGAGAGCTGTAAGGGCTAATGCTATGGCCATTATTTCCATCAATGGTGGGGGGGAAACACTACCAAATGGGAAAGGCAGGATTTAATGTTTACTTTTTCCAGGTGTGTGTAAGTGCCTAGGACTCCTGAGAGGCTAATCAGTCCTTGTGAGAACAAGATTATCTGACTGTGTGTGCAAAGTAAAGATGGCTTTCTCAACTTCCTTTGTCTACAAATTGTAGGTCACTAGCATAAATTGAGTGCATGGACTCGGGGTGAGTCCACTGCCTTTCTGCTCTCTCTTCCATGTTGCCAGGGTAGAGGTGGGAAGGGGGAAACTTTCTCAAGCCTGGAACTGGGATGGCAGCTGGAAGGCTGCCTATGGAGACTCTTATGCTGCCCTGTAGAAAGAAGCATCATAGGTTGGAGGGAGAATGCTGAACTTTAACTCTGAGCATCACTGCAACCCATATCCTGGTTTGGAGATGCTGCTGGAGTTCAAGCAGGTTCTCAAGGCCAAGTTCCCTGTAGAGCATTTTCACATCTATGCTTCCATCTCTGCATATGCACACAACTCTGCATGGCTGAGAGCAGAAGCAGGAGTTATAATCTCTTTTTTTTTTTTTCCCTGTTCATACTGCTTATTTCTTTTACCTGACCTGGTATGTGCAGTTTGCATTCTGCTGTTGTTAGGGAATAGTATAGGGAAGAGAGATTGGGAGAAATGTTGAAGGGAAATATACGAAGTGTTCATTTATAATAGTGTATATGGTCTGACTCAAAATGTTTTAAGACTTATTGAGAAAGTTTAGCATGAAGCAATTAAAGTGTAAAATTAGTATGCCCACATGAAAGTATGTTGAACAGATGTTAGCATACTCTCTTTCAGGGATAAAATAACCCCTAATACAGTCCTAAATCTCATGCAAGATCAATTGATTCCAGAAAATACAGTATAATTCTAGGCATTCAGAGATCTGACTTGAGCTTTTTAATGTTTTGAAATTTTCCATCTTTACTTTGCTTTTGTGAAAGAAATGTGGTGGTGAACTTCATTTCAAGCTTAGAAGTGTGCAACACAATGAATGCTTTACTGATGTCTTTTTGCTTCCTCTCCCTCTCTTCCACAGTTCTTTATGGCAGAAATGACGACTTCTGCAATTTACTTTAATGGGACTTCTCCAGTCCAGGGAGAATTGCTATAGGTCAGATATAAACTGAATGATCTTTGTATCATGCTGAGTGCTTGATGAACTCCATGATCAGAGACCCTGTACCTTGATAAGGCTCCCCTGATAGCAGTGGACTGGTTTCTAGCATTCTCATTTTTAATGGCAACAAAGCAATAGGGTCAGTGTCATTAGATATATTAGACCTGAATTTTCATATAGACTAGAATTTTTTTCTTGCCTTTTTCTGGTTGTTTACCTGTTTTGTTTTCTGGAGAGCAGAAACTGGTACAGTACCATGTAGGTCTTACATTTTATTGACTTCAATCATAAAAATGGATGTAATAAAGTCTTATTAAAACTGAATGGTGTGTTAATAACCTGCTGTTTTCTTCCTGAACATATGTGAGCTCATTACTGTACTCTTGGTGGCTGTTAGTCCAATGTATATTTAGAAAATTCTTTTGCTGCCTCTACAGAAGTAATGAATTTGTTTCACTTTGTGTCCTTGTACACATTGTAAATTACAATCCCAGTTAAAATTAAATTGTAAAAATAACACAAACCAAATTATCTGCTTGCACCTTTAGCAATGTTTTCCCTTATTTTAAAAACAAAGGGGTTAAATTGAATATGGTAAAATATCCTGAGTCTGGATTTTGCAGCTCCTAGCTTTTGACAGTCAGTCTACATTCTCTGCCATGGAGAAAATTCAACTGCACATAAGATAGGGAGTAAAATTAATTCTTGGAGACCTTGGTGTTAAACAGTTAATGTTGACTGAAACCTAGCAGAATGCTCACAAGCCTTCTCAACTTTTTTATGGAAAACAAGATCTGTCACTATACTAATGGGAAACGAATCCTTTTTCTGGAAACATCTCTATTAATTAGCAGGTTAAAACTCAGATTTCCTTGCTAAAATGAATTTGGACTTTGATAATTACTTTAAAAGGTACAGTTCTATAATCTTGTCTTGATTTTCTTGTCAAAACGTTGCTTCTTAATGCATTACTTCCATTACAGTAAATTGAAGGAAAAGAAAAAAATGCTAAAGAAGGAACATTAACACTGTGCAAGGCATGGTGACAGATTGAGACTTGAATTATAGTACATTCCTGGAAGGAGTGAAAATGTTCCCTTCACTCTCTGCCATCAGCTGCTTCCACTATGTGCCTGGAAGCATGGTAGGAAGCAATTGCCCATTTCTTTTCCTTTGAGGTGACCAGCCAAGTGCATGGAGATAATAGTAATAGGCAGTCCTTCAAATTTCTCTGCCACCCTCTAGCCCAAGAGTGGATGAACAACCAGGAAGCTCTTATGCATATAATTTTTTTTTAAAAAGCTCAATGAATATTGAGCACAGAATTGGGCTCTTTGCCAGGTTTAAAAAGGTACTTGGGCTGAGCATTAGAAATGAAGCATTTTCCTGTGTGAATTTGTATTCTTTACTTCAATTTAAAAAAAAAAAAAATCAAACTGTTGATTTGGAATGTTACACAAGGACATAAACAGTAAGAAGGAGCTAAAAATATTGGGCTACAGTAAGGTTTGAGCGGAAAAAGCTTCTGCAGGCTACTTGTGAGGCATGTTCCAGCTGTAAAGTAACTGCTACTAAAAATACCTTAAGATCACTGTATAATTTAGTCAACTTTGAATGTCAGATCATACAATGGGACACATGTATGTATTTTAAAATTAGAGAACTGATAAAATTAGCCCATTTCTGCTAAGATATTACTTGAATAGATGCTCACTTTGAGCTGGCATAATCTCAAGTGTTTAGCAGGGGGATCAAGCTACCAGCTGGGTGAGAAGAATGGGTTTTGGTCCCTTCTCTGCAACTCTGAACAATTCACCTCACCTCTTGGTGCAGTTGCTCTCTTGTCTGCAAATGGACTTAAGAACACAGATCTCTGTAAAAAAATACAGAGGAGAAGAATGTTATAATCCTGAAGGTTTTATTGCTGTTATACTTGGATCTTGTCTCTTTCATTTAGGAAAGAGTATAGTTAACTAACAATGACACAATCACTTGTCATTTTCAAGGTAAAGAACATACTGTGTATCTAAGTAGTGTGATTGTGGACAGCATCCTAATCTAGCTTGCATCATTCTTGACATACCTTAGTGAGATATTTTTAACAGCCTCAGTACAGAGTAACTGTATTTAAATACTAAGAAAACTACGTATTCCTGATTTGTTTCATCGACATAAAATGCTCAAAACATCCTATAGGAATTAATTTATTGAAAACAGCCTTCTGTGAAAATTGTGAGCAACTTTTTGGATAATGTGAAAGTGCATTTACTGGATGAGTGTGCTAGGCATTTTTATCTTTTGAAAATAAGAAAGTCTGTAAAAAGTAATAAGTTCCTGCTGCTTCTCTCCTGGAAATGGATGGCACAACTCATCCACCATTGCTCCATGCTATCCAATTTCCATTGTTATTAAATAAAGACAAATAGTCACTAGTTCCCTTAGCAGCATGTTCCTAAATGAACAATCTGGGACTGATAGTCATAGCAAAATTCTGTGTTCATGGTAGAAAAATAGAGAAGTGCTGTATGCAGATGTGGAAAGGAGTACTGAAAAATGCTAATCTTTTCCTTTTAGTCTACTTTTGCATATTCACTGCTATCAGTTCTACTTGATTTGCTGATGTACACAAGTTCCTGCATTGCAAACTGTTGAGAGGTACTTAAAAATGAATAAGAGATGGAAATAAGAGGGGTGTTGCCTTTGAACATCCAAAGAGAAAAGAGCCAGAAATGAAAATCTGTCCTGTGAAACAATAGTTCTTTTTAGTAGATTACATTATCTTTGGAGAAGGGCAGTGGAACATAGGATGCTATTTTGACTTTGAATGTATTTATGTGCACAAAGCAATTATTTAGCCCATAAAAATGGGAATATGAAAGCACTAATCATTGCCAAACTTAAGTGAATAAATGCTTGTTCTTAATTAAAGGATTTGATCCTAGCCCTACTCTGGCAAGACTGCCCTTTATTTTAGGAAAAAGAGAAATGGACTGATTAGGTAGGAAAAATTAAAACTCTGAGCACATGGGTAATACAGGTTTTTTAATTCTTTGGATATTGGATACTTTTGAAGGTTTGGGTGGGATAAATGCATTTGAAGGGAAGAAACAGAATTAATTTTACATGCATTTTACAAATGTATCCTTGAGAACTAATGCAGTCTACAGTGCACTGGCATATGCAAGTTTGACTCTCGACTTTAAAGGTTTTACTTTTTAAACTAGATTTATTTTTCCTTTTTGTAGCAGGCATTTTCAATTTCTTGTGTATTGGGTGTACATTAGCAGTGTGTAGACACAAATGCTGGCCTAAGATTTCAACAGGAAAAATAAAGGAGTCTAAAAGTCACAAATGGCTTATACTTTTATCAGTGTTAAAGTTAAGGCATGTTATAAGCCTCCTATTCCAAGCTGGTGTGAGGGAGCAGCAAGGACTGGCTGCTCTGCAGGGAAAGAGGAGCCAGGAGCAGAGCATGATGATAATGCAGGTGGGAGTGGTGACCAGGAGGGATGAAAGCCAGATGTAGACTAGTGACCACCAGCAATGAAGAGGCAGGTCTGAGGCCAAGCCAAGAAACCCAAGCAGAGTGGGTGTTGGCCATAGTCATGGAGATCTGAGCCTGGACACTGCACAGCTGGGATCGAGCAGAGGTGGAGGCCAGCAGTAAAGCCACTGCTTAAAATTGCTTCCAAGGAAAAGAGAGGAAGCCCCTAATTTCTATTTTTTTTCACAAAAGCTCTTATCAGCAAAGGAACTGACTTTGGACTCAGCTAAAGTGCTTAATTCCCGTTTTGCACTCTTGGAGGGGGAACGTGCTCTGGGCTGACAGCTGGGTCTTTCATTTCCAAATTATGTTAACTGGGAAGCTGTTTCATGTACTTTGCCACAAGCTCAGAACACAAGTGACTACAGTAAAGTCAGATTAATACAGCATTTTGCTTACTGCCTTCTGCCTGTATTTTTAATATTCTTTGCTGTTGAGGGTTCTTGGGGTCTGGCTCAGAATAAACTTAAACCGGTTGAACCGATTTCATCAACTTTTCTGAACACTGGATTAATACTTGAGGTATAATAATATTCAGAAAGTTCAGAATTTTATTTAAGAACTAAAATATGTTCTGGCTGCTTTTATTCCTGCCGCCTTTGGTTTTGTGTCCACAAACACCAGTTTGAGTTAGCAATTGCTACATTAGGATAAGAAGTTTTCAAATATTTTAATATTTAGGTATCACTGGCAGAAACTGTGGGCAACAGTTGCAGCATAAACTGGCCATTGCCCTGCGAGTGTTCTAGATTACAGTTCTCCTAAATTTTCACAATCTTGAAAAGGGTTAAGACCTAACATTTTGGACTGCTGTGCACCAAAATTTTGAACATGTAATCAATCAGACCTAAAAAAAAAATTAAAAAATCTGGCAATTAATATAAAGTTGGGGGGGTTTGAGGGAGTGAGTTTATTTTTTTTTTCTGGTTAATATAGTNTGGGTCTTTCATTTCCAAATTATGTTAACTGGGAAGCTGTTTCATGTACTTTGCCACAAGCTCAGAACACAAGTGACTACAGTAAAGTCAGATTAATACAGCATTTTGCTTACTGCCTTCTGCCTGTATTTTTAATATTCTTTGCTGTTGAGGGTTCTTGGGCTCTGGTTCAGAATAAATTTGAACCGGTTGAACCGATTTCATCAACTTTTCTGAACACTGGATTAATACTTGAGGTATAATAATATTCAGAAAGTTCAGAATTTTATTTAAGAACTAAAATATGTTCTGGCTGCTTTTATTCCTGCCGCCTTTGGTTTTGTGTCCACAAACACCAGTTTGAGTTCTTAGCAATTGCTACATTAGGATAAGAAGTTTTCAAATATTTTAATATTTAGGTATCACTGGCAGAAACTGTGGGCAACAATTGCAGCATAAACTGGCCATTGCCCTGCGAGTGTTCTAGATTACAGTTCTCCTAAATTTTCACAATCTTGAAAAGGGTTAAGACCTAACATTTTGGACTGCTGTGCACCAAAATTTTGAACATGTAATCAATCAGACCTAAAAAAAAAATTAAAAAATCTGGCAATTAATATAAAGTTGGGGGGGTTTGAGGGAGTGAGTTTATTTTTTTTTTCTGGTTAATATAGTGATGATAAACTTCTTAAAGTTTAAAAATTACTTCATGGAAAATATAGAGGCTAAAACTATAATAATTTAAATTAGTGCTTTGAAGGTCAGTAAATTAGGCCTATCTTCACAAGGGAAGTTGAGAATTGGTGAAAACATTTCATCCCTAAATGACGTATTTCAGCTATGAATTGTCATCAAAGTGCCACAAAGTCATGTCTCACTGGTCTTTTATGTAATTGAAGCTGTGTAGTGGAACTTTCTTTTGTATTTCCATTTTGGGCTAATATTTACCATGTTCCAGGCATTCAGTGTTTATTCAGAAACTGGCATTTCTGCCAAAACAGTCTCCATGAAAGATTTTATTTAAAGATCTGGCTTTCCCTTGAAAAAATTACCTTCTGAAAAATATTCTGCCAGTTCATGAGTCATAGCAGATCTATTCCTTCTGAACAGTGAGACTATTCAATATTGTGCATTTTTTGTGATATAGTGTGGATTTTCTTTAACTACGTAAGCCACTGCAATTGTTCTAGTTGAAGGACTGTCTTATCTAGAAATAAGATAAATTTGATTCCATATGTATGATTAACAATAGTGTTTTTCCAGAGCCTCATACACCTGCTTAAGTTATTTTTTCACAGCTGCACAAGGAGAAATGCAGCACAGAATTGGATCTAAATGCCTAAAATAGCTCAAATTGAAAATACTGGGGGTAAGGCTATTATAACATGTGCATTAAATGTAAAAGAGGGGCCACTAAAGAGTGTCTTTTAAAGGGGCATTCTCCAAGAGGAAAACCTGTTGTCATTGGTGTGTATGTAGCAACTCCAAAGGACAATGAGTTGTTCAAACCAAGAAAAAGACAAAGTGAATTAGAACTGGAAGCAGGCTGGCAGAATGATAGATAGCTAGTGGATTAGTCAGTATGTGGAAACTTTATTTGGCATTCATGTAGTCCTCAGTCTCAAAGAACCACAATGTTCCCTTGGGAGATTATTTTAAGATCCCAAAGAATGTATGTGCTGTTCTTCAGTGTCGAGCAATTTCATCACATGCTCATCCAGCTTTTTTGTTTTTTTTTTAATTCAGAAGTAAAAGTGCAGAGCATCCCCTGGATGCATAGCTACTGCTGTTCTATGGGTGGGGAAAAAAGGAGAGGAAAAAAGACAAAAATATTCTATTTTCCAGCTCCACAGTAAGTTATTAGTTTCCCCCAGGATCCATTTTGCAGCACACTATACCCTTTGATTCTTTCACTTACTTTATAGTCATGAGTTCTCTGCCACTAGAAAGGCCATAGAGATTACGTTTGGCATAATGCCATTTATGATAAATTACTGTAGCTGCTAAATAGAAATCTAATTCAAATTAATTGCAAAACTGTTTTCAAGGTTAACTTTGAACCAGAGTTTTTGAGGCTTACTCTCAAAAGGTGGAGATTTTCCTGGTTTTGTTATTTTAGGATCAAACCATTTGGGTAATTGAACCAAAATGGGTTTGAAGTGCAGCTGTGCATAATATTGGCATTTGGACTTGAATATCCAAATAATAAAGATATCTGGAAAGTCACTTTCTTGTGAAATACACTTTCATGAATAACATTACAGCTAAATTAGTTATTCCAACAATATTGGTTTGCTATTAGAATAACAAAACTATAGGTTATTGTGGAGATAATGCACAAAAATAGGTAAAATGTTCACTAAGGAACATCAAGCATAGAGAGTCCTGTCCTTGTGTCTGATCAGAGGTTAAAATGAAACATTACTTACTACCAAATGCTGGGTGACATATGTGCTGATTCAAACAGATTAAAAGAGGGAGGCTTTTTTTTGAATGCTGGAGCAAGGAAGAGACTTAATGATAGCACATATTCATCTGCTTGCACTTGTTAGCTGATCTGTATAATCAGATTACCTATAAAGTCATGTTCACCAAAGCGAAGTTGAGTGTACTGTCATGTAGTGTTCTTGTCTGTTTCTCCTTATAAAGATTGAGTAAAGCTGAATATATACGTGAGTCTGAAAAACAATTTGGAACCTCTTGTAAAGAACTTTCACAAGTATTGATTTGTCAGAATAGGATATTAGCTCTAATTTTTACTGAAATTAACAATTCCAGTTCATTCTCCAGTCAATCTTGACTAGGGATGTGCAACAGAAAGATTCAGTATACCTTTCATTATGCCAGAAAAGCTTAATTAGATTCCAAAATATAGTTCCAGAAAGTTTGTGTTAAAATTAACTGCTTAATATTGGATAGTAGGTGCAGCCTTGAGGTTAGTAGAATCATAGAATCACAGTAACGTTGGAAAAGATCACCCTTTCTTCTTTCCTCTATCCTCATCACATGCATGTGCATCAGAGCCCAGACATGAAGGGAACAGAACTGCTTGGAACCCGGGGTCTGGCCCTCTCTTGTCCTGTTCTGGAAGGATTAAAGCTGTACTCAGGGTAAGCTTGAAAAATAAATGTTGTTTTTGCAGTTTTGTCAATGGTGTAATGTGGAATATGAGAGTATAACTGAGAGCAGCTAGATAATAGACTAGAATGTCTGTGGTCTGTTGAAGAAATAAGATGAGGTCCATGCAAGCTTCCTGTAATATCGCGGGATGAGCATATGCAGGCTAGGAATGGTCAAGGTGAAGCACTTAAAAATACACAGCATCGATTAAACACATGGTTGTACTAGTGCTACTGCTAATGAACAGTGATTGTGAGTAGGCTTACTGTTTGGGTAGAATAACTGAAGTACTAGTAAGTATATGACATTAGCTGGTAGAAGAGTATAAGGAGAGAAAGTGTAAAAAAAAAAAAAAGACTATGTGCATAAGGGAGATTTTTTTTTTTTAATTTGGCATTCCAACAACAAGACCTTGTTTGTGTCTGCTGTTTGGCCATTGTGCATAGTTATGCTTGGGGTGGATTATGGTCCCTGGAATGTTGACAAGTGCGTCATGGGACAGAGCAGCCAGTAAGTGTGACAAACCCAGGGGCAACAGCCATGAGGGGAGACAGCAGAACTTCCTTAGTCTGCCACAGCCCGGGAAAGGGCTTTTTCCTTCTCTTCTTTCATTGTAGTAATGGACAAAGCCAGCAGAGCTTTCCCTCTGTCGGAAGATGCTAGAAGGGCTCAACATTCCTTTATCTCTCATACCTTTAAATTCACATCCCTAACAGATTGCTGGAAAAGCAAGGTATGTGTCAGAAACTTGGCAAGAGTGTGCAGTGTGTTCCTCTGTTGCCTGAGGTAAGGGGAGAATGCTATAACTAGGTGATCCTAATACTAGAGGACGTGCTGGGGAGAGCAGTTTAAAGGAATGGAATGGCTTCTTACAGAACTCGTGCAACCCCAATGGAATTGGTTAAAACTGGAGTAAAAAAACCCTGCTAGATCCAAGTTGGGGCCATGATTGGCACTCTGCTTCAAAGGCCATGCCAGCTTTGGAAGCAAAGTACTTGGTTTGCACAGCACTATACCTGTACTAAAGGATCATGCTGAATGTGAGCTAGCCCTACCCAGAGACAAATCCCATGTCTGCATCAGAGTGTATGTGCAATAGGTGGCACTGTTAGCTTGTAACTTGGGCAAGCCACACACAGACAAGTGGGAGTTGATGGTAACTGCACTCCAAAAATAAATTTATGTATCCTGGGCTGAACAGCAAGTGAAAACTGTTATTGCAGGTCAGGGGATTGACTGACAAGTGTGTTCAGCTTCTGGAAAAAGTCAAATGATGTGTGTAGAAGCAAGCATCAAATGATCCTCTGAGCCATGGATGTTATAAGCCTAGTTCTACCTTCAAATACACCTGTGTGATTCCCCCAAAAAGATCAGCAAAACTTTCAATGCCTGACATAATGCAGAAGCTCAGGTTTGTATTTTTGCTTTTAAGTTCAAATCTGGCAAATATTCCAGTTTTGTTCACTCTCCTTCCTCCATTTTCTTCTGCATCTGTTCTTCCCTCCAGAAAGGGAGGTTTTTGGAGTGTGCTGTGATTCTCTAAGTGACCGTATTTTAAGTTTTCCACTGCTGTGAATGACGTAAATGACTTGAGCAGAGGAATTGTGTTGCTCTAGGTAGCCAGCATACTCATCAAATGCCATATGTGATTGAGATATGTAGATACTATGGTTGCAGGACAGCTGTGCTAAATTCTAGGAGCTGAATAAACTTCACACTCTACATTTCAGTAGATGAAATATCTCTATACAGGACAGATACCCAGTGGAGACGGACTGTTCTAATTTTTAAAATCATGAAAGGCTTTTGACACTTGCTCTACTAATTTTCCACTAAGGACAGTGAGTCCTTAAAATAACTGTTTAGCTAACCTCTCTATGAGGGGGCTCTGCTTGTTACTACTAAAATTGGAAGTACTCATTGTACTAATGGATTTGGCTCTTCTCTGCTGCTTTACCTTTATCTTTTAAGCATAGATGTTATTATTTGAACATTGGTTTTCTGAGTACAAAAATAACGTGCATTTTAAATTAATCCTCCTTATCTTCTTTGCTACCCTCTCCCCTTAGGATTTCCTTTTAGAAGCTCAGAACTGCTGAACAACAGTGTAATTCCTAATGTGCAGTCCTGTCAGCTAAACCAACACCACTGAGATTTTGCCTATCTTTGCTAGCATACCTGTTAGGCATTGGCATTTTTTAGCTTGGCTTCTGTAAGTCTTCACTCTCAGGACATGATTTTACTAACCCAGTTGTTAAAGCCAGAGACCTCTGTGAATTGTGGAGAGGTGTGTTGACTCAAAGTTGTGCTGTCAGTCTAGTACCAATTATTTCTATGCATTAAGTATTTCATCCTATTTGGATTCTCCATTCCACAAGTTTAAAAGCTCAGTGTGGAGGCTTACAGCTGCTTTGATGGACAAAGTTAATCACTTCAGTGATTCAAGCCCCCTGCTTGATATATCAAGCCTCAAAGATGTATTCACTTGCTAACTTCAAATCCTAAAATCCCAACTGAAGTGTTAGCAACAGGTTTCAGATTAATTTTCTGACTACCTACAAGGCAACAAAAGTCAGCTGCCGCTGTATCCAAGGGGGCTGGGCTGAATCTTGGAGTTGCATCACACTTGCATGCAATTAATTTTCATATTAAGAGCTTGAATTCTTTGAAAAGAAAGATTGCTCTTCAGAGGCTTTCTATAAAATTGCTTATCTTCCATATGTCTTTTTGGAAGGGGTAGAAAGCTTGTCCTAGAACAACTTGAAGTATATTCTGTGAGAAACATGTAGCCATCCTAACATAAGATTATTTATTTACTACATTCAAGAAAAGTTAGATAAAAATAGAGAATGAATCTGCAGTATTCAAATTAAGTTGTGTAAATATTATTTGGACATGACTTATTTGGAATCAAAATAATTCCAAAGATGTAGCACATTTAGTAACTAATAAAAATTCTGAATGAAGATATACCTGTAGTTCCTGGTGCATGCTGCAAGGACTGTCTCAAATATATTTAATGCTTTTTTCCTCAAAGATATCCAGTCTGAAGTGTTCCCAGATGGTGATTAGATCTGAGAAATATTTTTTAATCCCTTTTTAGTGAGACTTTCGTGCACATGGTACTTTGAAAAATATTGCTGTCTTTACTTGTGTGGAGGCCACATTTTTTTCATTTCTCTGTCATGTCACTATTGAATTGCTGTGATGACGTCAACCCATGATTGCCTGATGTATTTCAAAGTGGTGATATTTATCTCTTGGGATCTTCTTGACCTGTTTCTGGCAGCACTGGTTGGCCCTTAACCAGTGCCTAGGTATTGCATCCAGGACATCCCCAGGCTTGTGTGTGGGTAGTGTGGTAAAAGCCCAGTAAATGAGGAATTTACATTCCTCTTCTGACATCCATGGTGGCTTCCACAGTGCAGTTCTCACACCTGTAAATATTTGTTCAGAGCTATCTCTAAAAAATTGAGTGTGGAGGTGACAGAGTAGATTTAGTACTTATTAAAACTCATTAAGATCTTTCCATGAGCTTCAGTTACATTAGAATCAAACTTTATCATCCTTTCACTGAAATTCAGGCTACCTATTCAGATGCCTGTATATGATTTAGCAATATAACCCCTGTGATTTAGAGAGGATCAGTGCTGTAAAATGGGGCTTGCCAAGCTGAGTTTGACAGGTGTGCCACTGATAAAAATGTCCAATATACCATTCATCAATTGCTTCAGCAATTGGCCCTCATTACCCCTCTAAATGGAGAAGCAACTCCCCTCCGTCTAGTAGCCATCACCATTCAGACACTGTTGGGTGGCTGTGGATGGTTCATTTGGATGTGTGTGGGTCCCAGTGATCAGACCCTGCTGCTGGGTAGGTGTTAGCCAGAGCCACAGGGTGAGTGTCTGTAACAGGCAAAGTCTGGTGAATGACAAGTGCCTGTGTGCAAGCACTAATGTCGACACAAGGAATGCTTGCATAGAGGCAGCAGGGAACAGCTTCAGTATAGCTTGTCACTGTCAATGGCATGGCTGCTTCTGTTATCAATTGTGTAGATGTTATTGGGAAGCAGAGAATTGAAAAAGCAGGTCTCTCTGAGCAAACCACTACACTGAATGTTGCAAGGTAGTTGTCATCTAGCCCTGCACTGAGTTTGAACAGAGCAAATGCATGAATAGGAATTTAGCCAGTGTTCTCTGTAGGGCTATGAGGATATTGACTATTTTAGAGGTGAAAGAAGCACTTCAGTTTCCAAAGTGAATTAAAGTGTGTTCCAGCAGTGATAGCCAGTCCCTTAGACACTATTTATAAACCCTGTAGCTTCTGTGATACTCTTCACTGTTGACCCTTCCTTTTTATTGTGCTTTCCCAGCTAGCCTGTGATAGAAGAAATCTGAATGTCTGCTAGTCTTTCTAGGTGTAGAAATGGTTTGAGAAGGTCACAAGCTAACTGCCTAAATCTGTGAGCAGGAGAAAAAGTACTGTTGGCATTAGGTAAAGAACTGCTTGATTTTTTTTTTTTTTTTTCCTCATGCAGAACATACTTTGAGTAACTTTTTCTGTTAGACTAGTAAGAAGAAATGGCCCCATTAGTGTCTTGTCCATTTTGAAACCTCTGCTGTGACCTTGTCGCATCAGAAAGAGCATGCTATTTTAGAGTGTCTTGGCCACTCACAACTAAAGCTGGTGTAAACATTATTTCCTCCAGAATAGAACTACTTTTGCCTGTAGTTAGGATGGTTGATGGAGTGATGTTACATTTTCACTGCAAATCAAAATAGGTTTCACCTGGAAACAATAAATCCCAGTCTCCATACTTTTGTTCATTATAAGAAATAATTTTGAATTCTTTGCATGAAACAATTAAGATGCTAAGAGTTGTAATTGGGTTACTAATTCAGTCTTGAAGCTTAAAATATAAATTAAAAAAGACATGTCCCTGCCCCTTAGGAAACCATGCATGTCTGTATTGGGTGTTTTTCAGGTTTCTTGCTTTGAGTTTATTTTTTGAGAGATTTAAGAAATGTGTATTTCCTAGTACTGAAAAGAAGTTGACATACATGTGTTAAATACTAAATGTCAGGCTGCAGTGTGGGCTGACAGCTGTCTGGGGAACCAGGAGCTGCAAGGGATTCCTGGGCACTCCTTGCCAGCCAGGGCCTGTCCCATTGCCCCCAACCAGGGAGCAGGGCAGGCTGGGGGGCAGTTCCTGGCCCAGGACATCAGGTACCTCTGTAGGGATGGGCCAAGGTCAGCTGGGAACTCAGTCCATGGATCAGTGTCAAGGGGATCTATGGCCAGGCATGGGTGTGGCTGTGTGGCACAGCTGAGATGTAGTTCAGGGAAGGAACAAGGCTGAGAGCTTCAGTTTACAAGGGAGGAAGGGGGAACACCCCTGAGCTATCTTGGCAGAACTAGTATCTAGGCTGCTCCTAGCTTTCTTCACAGAGCTTACGGGCTCACTGGCCTTGAGAAATTTAGTGGGGTGAGATATGCTCTAGGCCTTGACATCAAGAGCCTCTCTAAATAGGCAGAAAAGAAAAAGGAAGAAAATCCCTGGGATTCTACTGTGTTTCTAACTTGCTGCATGCTTGCTCCTTGCAGATCATGCAGAGCAGTCATCAACCCAGTAGTATATGCACTAGGTCTGCAGAATTTTGCTTTGTTAGTATTTAATGTATGCAAATAATTGTTTTAGTTGCACTAATGAAAACTTAGCGTGGTTGAATAAAGCTTTTAAACTGAATTTTCTATGTCTTACAGTACTAAAACCATGTATTAGAATGAGAAATGTTGGGGGGGGGAAAGGAAATTCTACACTGCTACTGTGGTATGAATAGAATTCTCTCATGCTAATTTCTTTTGGTGGTGGTTAGGACACCTTTAAGACCATGGGCATGACATTTTTAAAAAGACATGTCTTAGCTGACAAATTTTAACTGAAATATTGTCTCTAGGACATTCATCACTGCTGATGAGAAGGTCCCAGTTAATGGCAGCAGCTCACATGGCCTGGGCAGTGCGTTGGGGTTGTCATAATCAGGGAAGCTGGAGTGGAGCTAAGAATGGCAGTGACTCATAACTGATACCAGTAGGTATGGTCAGGGCAAGTGGAATAAGATGGCTTACACTGTGATGTCAAAATTTAACACACATTTAACTACCAGCTGGTGATACAATTATTGGGTATGCTGAATTGCTAATTTCAGTGGGACTGGTAGAGTTAGTAGGTACTTGGAGCCAGCAAGAGTACTGGAGTCTGGATGCGTTTTATCTACACTTCCCACCATATTAGGACTATTTTATATTTGTAGGCCACACAATTGTTTGACAAGCGTGTTCTCAGGCAGTACCTCTGAAAGTATGCTACTTTATAAGTAAATCTGCCATACAGTTTGTCAGGTAGGTCTCTGACGCCTTTCATGCTTGCTTAGTCAGAAGCATATTATGTATAACCCTTTGCATGTGACAGAAGCAGCATCTGTTTTATGACATGGAGACATGTGAAATGTAAGTAAATCACTCATAGTTTGTATTACTGGAATACCCATCAGCCCTATTTGTGTATTGGAACTGCACTCTGCTAGGCGCTGCACAAACACAGAGCAAAGACAGTCCCAGCTCCAAGAGCTTGAAAGTCTCAACGTGCTGGAAATACATTTGAAAATGCATTAATATAAAAGTCTGTATGTAAGGAATAGCCTGTCACATTATTGCTTTGAGATTAGCTCAAAGTACTGTAAAATATTCAATTATTCTGATCTGCTGCAAACCTGGCGTAACTCAATTGAACTCAAACTTATCATAGGAAGGTTAATTTCCACAAGGTAAATGTTTTATTCTACTATATTCTACTATAAAACCAACCTCCTCTATGTTGCAGCCAGAGAGTCTGCAAAAAAAAAAAAAAAAAAA
>VZTO01007582.1:0-16651 GCA_013400615.1 Syrrhaptes paradoxus | reverse complement strand
CTTTACGGTGAGGGTGACAGAGCACTGGAAGAGGCTGCCCAGAGAGGTGGTGGAGTCTCCTTCTCTGGAGACATTCAAAGCCCGCCTGGATGCGTTCCTGTGTGATCTGATCTAGGTGTTCCTGCTCCGGCAGGGGGATTGGACTAGATGATCTTTCGAGGTCCCTTCCAATCCCTAACATTCTGTGATTCTGTGAACTGATCCCAGGAAGAAATCAGTACCTACAACTCAATGGAAATCAGTGAAATGCCAAGCAAGATCAGTACTGTGTATGATTAGGCACTGGGATTTGAAGCTCTCTTGAAGCAGGACTGACATCACTCTGGCTTTGTAGTGATAAGTTCAAATTACTGAATTTTTGGTGACTTTGTTCAAAACACCAAAGCTGAAGTCACAGTTTTGTGCTTCTCTGCTTTCTTTTATGTGCTTTTCCTGAACCAGTCTGCAAAGCAGCTATGCTTTAATTCAAACACAAGAATAACTCCTATTATGTTTGCTTTGTGATAGTATCAATGGTTAGAATTTCAGTGACAAACTTGGTACTGAATAATATTTAATGCCAATCATCAATTGATGCTTATATAATGTTGATCACAAGATCCTTTCCCCCACTGTATACTGCTCTGTTAATTCTTACTATTGCATCATATCTAAAACATCTGTATTTTTTTCAGTGCTGTGAGGCATGTAGAAGAACAGAGAAACAGTATTTGATTAGGTTTCTTGGAAATCTGGACTCAGTTCTTAGCTTAAGACTTCTTATAAGATTGTGGTCTCTTAGGGAAGTGATAATACTCACTCTGAGCACGCTTCCTCTCTTTGTCTATGTTGCTGATTTAGATAGCTGTTTGGACAAGGGCTGTTTATTACTAAAAATGTGTATTTGCAAAATGAGGCTATGCTCATGGTTGAATTCTTGGTGTATTACAATATTATAAATAAGTTAACATATTCTTGGCACTATAAAAGCAAGTGATGTCTATTGTTCTTGGTTCTTCTGCTGAATAAATAAAAAATGTAGTTTATTTAATTGGCATTTACATTGAGATTAATTTTGTAAGCACACAGTCTGCTTACAGATGATCTCTGAAATACTGGCAACACTGATGGTGGGAATATTAATTCACATCAGTGCATGTGCCAGATATCCCATATGACTACTGAAAATCTCACTGTGTTTAGAGAAGTCAAGAGGTATTCTTTATCATAGTCTGTGATGTTCACTTTTAGTTTTGTTTTGCTTACCATTCTGTGTCTGGCTGCTCTGAAACCTGAGATTTCTTTACAATAATTGCTCTTCCTTATTTGAAATTATATGTCATGACCTTTTATATATTTACAAGACTACTGGGAAAATGAGTGTTGAATCCTAAGTTAATCATCAGCTGTTTCATCAAAACTGTTGCATAATTTCATACAAAGATAATTGCAAGATAATGTATGTTATTTGCTTTCAAGGGGCCTGTGTGAACTCCTATCAAAGCTGATGAAATGACTTCAACTGAAATATGATCGGGCCCTTTCAGTTTGACCTCCTAGTCCTCTTCAGCTCTCTTTTCCTGGAACAAGAGGGCTTTTGGTGTTGTGGAGCTTAATGTCTGATATAAAATATGAAGGGAAAATGGGAGTAATGCAACCAGCACTGTTCAGTGATCTTGTACTGCTAAGGAATAGACAGACATTCGTTGTTTCTTCCTCTCTTGCTCCTGCTAGTTGTGTTTTGCTCATAAATACCAAGATGTAGCCTGTGGTCTTTTTTAAAAAGGCATTTTTCTCCCTCCATTTAACCTCCTACCTTTCTCTGACAATGTCTTTGTGCTTCTAACAATGTCTTCTGGTTGAGAGGTTGGTAAATATTGTTTCTGATTGCTCAGCAGGCATCCTGTTAGAGCAGATTGCCTCCCAGACAGCCAAGTGGTTTACCTGTTAGTGCTTTTCCTGGCCACAGAGTCACAGTACAAGACATCAATGGAACCATTCATTGAACCTGTAGTTCTAGCTTCATAGCTTTTACCTAAATCCTAGATTACCGCAGCAGTTACTGTCAGTTCCTGGTGAATGGTGCTTTGTTTTTTTTCAAGAGAATGGACTAAATATTGAAAAATCCTTACTAAAATTATTAGTGATTAGCATAAGAGTTTGGATAGGGCACTAACAGCTTGCAGCTTATTTGGCTCAGCTCGAGCTTTATGGTCATGGAGAACTTTGCTGTCCTTAGTTACTCTGACTTTGGAAATTGTTCTTAGGCTGCTAGTAGACTGTACAAAACTAACTAGTCCTTTCTTCCATGAGAATGTGACTAGAGGATGGTTTTTTTTACAGTATTGTTAAGAATGGAATTAAATTTAAATCACCTTCTCTGAAATGTAACTAGGAGTTGTTTTTTTGCCATTAAGAGTTACAATTCATTCCAAGAGATATTGTGGCTTGAGATTTACATCACAACACAATTGATCCAAGCATTAGCAATATGGTTTAGAGCAACTGTTTTCAACTACGTAAATAGTGTTTTGTTGCTTTGTGACTAATGTTTTGTCAGTTGTGGAATTTCACCCTTTACAACTGCAAGTTCTGTAAAATAGCCAGAATGGGAATGAGAAGTCTGTGATGATTCAGAATAGTGTATTATAAGAATGCTGCTGAAAAGAGAATAGAGAAAAATGTTAGTGGATTATAGCAAGACATAACATTTTAAGTGAGCTGCTTTACTTCAAGATAAGGTATACTATCAAAGTCTTTTCTACTTAATTTGTGAGGAGTATCAAAAGACAGAACAGCACTTGAGAAATCTAAAAAAAAATATTGGCAATATGTCAAATTGGCAATGCAGCAAATTCAACACAAAATTTCTCCTTAACTTTTTATAATCTGAAAATTATAAAACCCTTTCTATGAATGTTTAATGGAAATGAAGTACACCTGCTAGTGTACAGACCCTTAATTTTTGGGCTGCTTAAATCAAGCCCTTGTGCTATGGTGGTCTCTAGAAACCCAGGGCATGTATATGCTGGGCTGCTCGCCTTTAAGAACTAAATGGGCAACAGAGTCATCTAGAGGGACCTGAAAGATTAAGTAATCCATCTGAATTTAAGGAAAGAAGATTGGGGCAGATCTGAGAACAGAATTAACTTGTTTCAGACTCATAATCTCACATCCTATCTAAAGAAAAACCATCCTGCCTTCAGCTTTAATATATTAATTTTTCTAAAACTTTAGGCCTAGGTTACAAGTTTGAGAAATTCATTAGCTCCCGTGGGACTTGACTCCACTGTGGCAATGGGAATTACAGCTGAGGGCTATTTTCCTTTTTCCTAGAAGCAGAATATTGCTCACTAGTAGTGATACATGTAATAGTTTTGACTCACATTATGCTTCCAAAAGACACTATGAGAGGATTTCTGTAATTTTAAGGCACTGCAAGATAAGTATAAAGCAGGAAGTTTCCTCTTTGCATGAAGCACAGACCTCTCATTCAGTTGGCAGCTTCAGAGTCCAGAGCACATAATTTTTGTTAGCTAAAAGGGTTGGGGATATTTTTGGAGGCAATTTCTGCTGTGCAACACATTTCACGTTTCTGTCTTTTAGCTCGACTCACAGCTAAACTTAGATGTAAATAAAGCCAGGTGAGATAGTGTGCTTTACAGTTGGTTCTAATCTGCCGGTACAGCTGGGACAATAGTTAAGAGCTAGAAGGAAGAAAAAAAAAAAAGGCAAAGGTGCAGACATTACACTGTAAACAAATGCATGACTTTCAATTCAGTGGACGTTTGACACCAGCTGTGATTTAGTGAACCTGGTAGGCACTGAAGTCTTTCACTGCTAACTTTAGCATTTAAAAATGTGTTGTATGTTTTATGGATTGGTTTTAACAATCTGCAAAAATGTATTATGCTATAAACTTAAGAGGGAAGCAAGAATAGGTTGTATTACATAAGAAAGGGTGAATTAACACTTTCTAGGGAAACTACCTACAGACTTTTTGACTTGTGATTCTAACTGTGCAAGTATTGCATGAATTTAAAGTTGTTCTTGTCATAGTTTTAACATAGAGGTTAGGTATGGAGTGTAAGGGCACCACAAGGGCCAGTGGCTCCCTGGGGCCAGGATTTAGGGGCCATGAGGGGGGGTCACAAGGGATGAAGGGGCAGCAGGGAAGGACCTCGCAAGCCACGGACCATCCCACCATCCCCACCAAAAGAGCAGGGCAGGCTGAGGGGGCAGCCCCCAGCCTAGGGCATCAGACACCTCCGTGGGGCCAGGGCTGTGGCAGAGCTGGAGACCAGCATCCTGGAACATCACTGGGGCAGGGACTGATGGCCTCAGTGAAAAGCGCGTGCACAGAATTCTGCTAATTGCCACAGTTATGAATTAATCCTACCATGACATGAAGAGAGTCACAGTGGAAGTCTCAGGTGGCAGTGGGTGAGGAATTCTTTTGGCAGCATCTTCTGTCTAAACCGTCAGGGGTTTGTTCTTCCTCATATAGGGCATTATGTGGAGGAATGTGGGCTGTTTCCTGCAGCATGGAGATCCATAGGTGCCGGCTGTGTATTGGGTCAATATATCCAGAGAAAATATGGTTCCAATGAGTGTAGCAATGACTGGGTTATTTAATATACACAAAGACACTATCTGTGTCATAATTTCAAACACTGTGCATTAATAGTTATTCTCCTAGTATTTTAAAGACATTTGTGATGCTGATATGAAGGAAAATAAAATTATTTTGTCAGGAAATGGACTTTTGTACAAGATTTCCTCTCCCTTTCCAATTTCTTTTCATGAAGCAGCTGCTGTTGCCAGGCTGTCTTTGTTGCTATGGTGGTGTTTTGTGTGCCAGAATTTTATATTCACTCTTGAAGAGTCACCTGATCGAGTGTCTATGCCACATAAGTGATTAGTTTTACTCATAAAGATAAAGGGTATATCTGACTGCTGACGTTATTTATGTATGACATCTAGTAAATGAACCAAATTAAATATAAACATATTTCAGTGGCCATTGGATGTGAGTTTATGGAAGTATTAATTTAATAGGTGAATTCTTTTAGTAAATGAGTGACTGAAAAAAAAAATCTCTTGGCACTACTGCCTCTAGTAGGTTTCATTTCTTAACATGACAGCCACACACAAGGCAGTTTCTCTACACCTTGTGTCACTTGTCTCTCGTTGATAAGATTTGAGTTCTACTGTGTGCATTATTCGAAAGCTGCTTTTCTCCGAATGACTGTGCTTTTATCAGAGATAAGGTCAAATTTTCTATATTTTCTGCAGAGTTGTTCTGTAGAACTTAATGATCCTGCTGCCACTGATAATTAAGGTATAATTTGGCCCAATTTAAAATGCAATTAGGATTATATACTTCTGTTGAAGATGAGTTCATCTTTAATCCCAAATCCTGCAAACACTGACACTTATGTTTAACTCTTAGTATGTTAGATGCACCATTGCACTAAAGTATTTTCAAGGCTGAGGCCACTGCTTCTTTTCAAAATGTAGACTTATATCGATAAACTCAGGATAACAAGTAGCATTGAGATATTTCATGTATATATTTCTCTGAAATAAAATTTAAATATGGCTTTTGCTGTATCTTCATTTTGATGTAACTTTGATCAGTGCTATCTGTTATTTAAATTGCTTATTGCTCCTTTCTTGTATTTGTCTACACACATTTCCACATGTGAATCTAAACCATACTGTGTATTCAGTTTACTCCCCTGGAAAGGAAATATCAGTACCTAAGTTATATAAGTGTTATATTAAATACTGCATTCAAATAATTTGTATTGTTTACACAAGGTAATAATTTTACTGTCCAGGCTGAGACTTTTGAACATACAAAAATGAAAACACCCACACGTCAGTTCCTGCAGCAATATAAGACCAGCGTGTATCACATCTGACACGTACACTTTGAATAACTACCTGAATAAGCCCACTGCTGAGTTTATTTCTAGCAGTACATATTTCCTTTAATTTCTTGGAACTAAAAGGGGCTGAGTCAAGATGAAATAGAAGATATGGTTAATACTTCAGATATTAAGTGAGCCTTACTGCACAATGGGAGGTGTCTGGTTCTTCTGTTCTATGATTCTTTTGCCAGGCTTGTCCAATCACTTAATGATAAGATACTCATACTCTTTCTGTGTATAGCAATCCTGTTGAGCACAGCTGGTTTCCAGGTCACTGATCCCATGCTTTCTGGAAAAGAAAGCTTGAAATTAGATGTGCACTGAATTTCAGTGTTTGCAGTATTTACTACGTACCAAGAAATGTATTCTTAGCTGGAACAGATGCTAATTAAGCAATAGCAATAACATATAAGCTAGCTATCTGGGTTGAAATTAAAATTCCCACTGATTTCACTGAGCCCAGGATTTCAGCAAAAGCTGAATCATAAGCACTTTCCAGAACTGTTGTTTAAAAGGCATAGTCATGATGCCATTTCCTTTTGTGCTTCTTCCTCCTTTGATGCAAAATCCATTAGATATCCACTCTGTCGAAGGCATGTTTCTCTTCAGCCAAATACCGTCAGATTAAAATGCTTAAGTCTGAAAAGCCAAAAAATTGCTTCAAACAATACTTCATATCTGAAATACCAGTATCAGAGCCTGTACTGATCTATAGGATCACCTCTTCTGTGTTCAGACTATGGGACTGCCAGGAGGCTATGGTATCATAGTCAACTGTGATTGTTTTTCCCTAACAGGGACTGTAAAGAAGGCTAGGCCAAGTGAAAATGTGTTACAGTGCTGTTCAGAAAAACTACCACGGAGGTGACACCACCCGTGGTAGCTTTGCATCTTCCAAACAGTTGACTTTGAGACACTGCTGTGAGTACAAGTGCTTAAGGAATCATGGGTAAGTACTGTAGCTTCACTGCTCTTTGCTCTTATTTTCTGGGGAATTTTAATATTATTTTATTTTTATTCTTTGGTATACTATATACTGGGATGAAAAGGCAGTTGTGAAGATGGTGCTGAAAATCTCTTCTCCCTTATGCCATCATAGAGCAATCCTGTACTTATGTTAGTGCAGTCAAACACAGAATTTGTTCTTGTTTCTCTAAGTCATGGCAAATGAATGGAAATTAAAGCACAGCACTGAGAGAGCAGACTTTCATCCTGGCTGTTGTGACACCCACATTTGCATGGAAGGTTGATAGAATAAAAACCAGATTAAATGGATTAATTGGCCTTGGAATGTGTATGCTGCCTGTGCAGACTATCATAAAGGAGCAGATTCAGCTCCCACTGAAGGCAATGAAAAGTTTTTCATTGAAGGGGAAGAAGTTGGAAGAGGCCCAGAAGAAGAGCTTTAACAACTCTATAGCTAACAGTAAGAGCTAAGTGGGAATCCAATATGCCAGTTTTGTAGCTTTTTAGTTGAAAAAATGTCTTTCCACTCAGCTTGTATGTATTTTTTACCTAGTAATTTTTTTGAAATAGTGTTCTGCCGAAACTAAATCAATTTTTCTTCAAAGACGTTCTTTCTACATCATTTTCTTTGTATAGTAGAAGCCTGACCTGCTTGCCCCTACATCAGAAGGGTCAATTGGAAACCTCTACAGAGAAATCAGAAATCTCACACGCTGTGTCATCTGATGCTTTATCTCTGCCGCAGAGGGGCTCCGACAGAGAGAAGGTCATTTGTGGAGCACACATAAGGAAAGGTTTTTGAAGAATTCTTAAGAGAGAGCCCGAGGGGGAGGTGTCCGGCCGAGCTCCGAGAAACTCGGCGGGGGGGAGCTCGGCCGGGCGCTACCCTCTGGAGGAGTCCGAGGTCCGGCGCGGTGGGCCCCGCAGCGAAGGCGGCGCCCATCGCTGCCGCCAGGTGGCGCCGCAGAGCCGCCGGCGCGGCGCGCTGACCTCGGCGCGGGGGAACCTCGGGGGCCGAGCCTGGCGGGGAGGGAGGAGGGGCTGGGCGGGAGAGGGGGGAGCGGAGCGGGCAGTGCTGTTCGCTCCGTGCCCCTGCGTGCGTGTGTGTGTGCGGAGAGCGGGCGGGCGTGTGCGTGCGTGGCGAGCCGGCTGTATATAGAGGATGTGCTGCTGCATGGCTCGCCCCGGCCGCTGCCGCGCCAGGTTCCTCCTCGGGCGCCACTGAAGCCTCTCGTCCTCCCCGCCTGGGCAGCTGCTTCCCTGCCCGCTCCCAGCGCGCCAAGCTCGGCCGCCAGCTTCTCTCCCGGGACCGTTTCCGGCGCCCCGGCGTCCCTCCTGAGGCGGCCGCCTTCCCGCGGCTTCTCCGCTCCGGGGGAGAGCGCGTCAATGCGGTGCAAATGGCCGGGGCACAGCCAGGGGTGCACGCTCTCCAGCTCAAGCCCGTCTGCGTCTCTGACACCCTGAAGAAAGGCATCAAATTCGTCAAGTGGGACGATGTAAGTAGCTTCTCCTCCCCGCTTCCCCTCGCCGTGCCCCACATGGGGCAGGGGGTGGCAGGGGCACGGCGGGGTTATGCAACGCGCGAGACACATCGATCGGGCAGGAGGGCTCCGGCGCACATGTTGCGGCCGGCCTGGCCCTGCCCTGCGCGGCGGCGGGGAGCCGCGGCGGGCCGGCCCCCGGGGCGCTCTGCGCGGAGGGCAGGTGCGAGGCGGCGGGGACGTCCTGCGGCGGGAGTTGGTGGCCGGGCATAGGTGTCCCTGCCCGGGCTGGGCGGTCGCCGTGTGGTGTCCGCGCCGAGCAGAAAGACGTTGTTAAATCGCCGGGCAAACTTCCTCCGAAGGTTCTTCCCGGCTTACTTCGCTTGGCCGGTGAGAGTTGCGATGAACTAGCTCATTTTTCGAGCGTCTTCCTCGCCTGCCTCCCATGTTTTATTTTGCACGTTGCCATCTCTGTTGCCGTAACATAGTTGTTTCAGCCTGTTCCCTATCTCTCGTTCCATCTCCCGTTTCCTCCTCCCAGCCTCTTTCCTTCCTTCCTGGATGCATTCCCTGCTCTCGCTGTTTGGGTACCCCTGCTCATTTTCGTCCACAGAAGGCACTGTTCTTTCTTGGCTCATTATGGTGTGAGACTTACCTCAAAATTGCATCCGCTTTCCCCCTTGCAGGTTCTCAACCCTTTACACTTGTATTGCCTCATATAGGAGAGGGGTGTGATTTTCCCTTAACCTTTGGTAGCACAGCTGTTCAGCAGCTGGGATTTCTTTCTTCACTTGCGGGCTATGCCCGGGACCATTTCAGAGAAAGGTAGCTTTTCTCTGTTCAGTTTTGCTTTTCTTGGAGCACAAAAGTGCTCTGTGCCGCAGAGAAGGAAAACGGAAAGGACAAGTCCTCTGCTAGCCTTGCTCCTACAATACAATATCAGGTGTTGTGTCTCAGTTGTGCAGAGGAGCAGATGCCCAAAAAAGTCGGTCTGTGGATAGTGTCTGGAGATGGGGACATAGTGAGACTCAAGCTGTAGTAGAGGAGTGGTTGGGAAAGAAGGCAGGCATGCTGGACAGTTTGAATGTCAGGAGAATTTCTGAGGATAACTTATTCTGAGAACCTTAATGCAGCTCTCGTGTTTTTACTGTGAATTCAGCTGTGCTAAAGGCATCCACAGCAACAACTGGAGGGACAACAGAGAGAGAGGGAGAAGGAGTTGTTCATGTGTCTAACAAGTGTTCTTGTCTTGTTACCTGCTGCTGTTTTGCCATTACTTTCAGCCTGTCCAGCAGGCAAATGGGTGAGCTTGACCTCTATAAACCTGTGATATACACTCTTAAGAGGGGAAAGAACACAAAAAATCTGAACAACTTGTAGTGTGAAATTTTATTTACAGTAATAAGCTGATACATTTTTAATAAGTTCAGCAACCTGACCTTGTCCACAGTAGTAAACTTTGGCTTGAAACAGTTTATTCATGTTTGGAAGACAGATGGGAACTAAGCTTGAATGACTTGCCTGAGAAGATGTTCCTTCCTTAGTATAGGAAAAAGCACCATAACCTCAGCCTTGTCATTGCAGTTATTGTTTTATTTTTGGTATGCTACCAAGAAATTTCCACAGGTATGCACAGAGGTCAAATTAACGGTGATTTAAGCCTCCAGACTGAAAGTCCAAGCAATTAGACACCATTTTAATTTATTAGTTTAAATGCTATCTCCCAAATAGTATATTATATGCATAGAATTTGAGGCAGAAGAGATGTTATCCATGCACAGTGGATGTTCAATGGTTAACCTTCCTGCTATAGACCAATTGGAAAAAAAAATTCAATTCTAAACCTAAAGGCTGCAGTAATAAAATACAGCTAAATTCTGGCAAAAGATGTGCATTTCAGGTTAGAGGTGTTACTTGGTGATGCACAGGTATTACTCCGAATGTGTGACTGAGATGAGAAAGAGTTCTCTTGTGTTTAGTGAGTGCTTTCGAAATTGTATTGAGCCTTACTGTGTAATGTAGAATAGTAGCATTAACTCATTGTTGACCATGAGTTGTGTGTGTTCCCCACTATCTTGCCCGTAGTGTTTCTTCTCAGCAGTGGAAGCCCCACAGTATCAAAGATTACTGGGGAGATTAATCTCCTTTGGCACTCTGGCTGTAAGAAAGTGTTCAGACAAATGTATGTTCAGTGACTTTGAAAAGTATTTGCCATTGAGAAGCCAATAACCACTTCAGAGTCTGTTTCTGTCAGATTAATCTGCTCGAGGGGTTTTTTAAAAATGATCATTATTAATCTGAACCTCTGTGGTCCCTCATGTAAATAGGCATGAAGAAACTCTCCAGTGAAACAACAGGCTGTGATGAGAAATGGTAAACTACAAAATGTAACAGTAAAATGGAATTGACCATAATGAGTACTTTGGATCTGCAGTGCTAACAGGGCTGTTCAAAAAAGTGAGGCTCACATACTGATGTTTATTACACGCCATTTTCTATTTACTGTTTCTGAGTGAGAAGGGGAGTTCAGTTACTCTGCATCGCCTGTGCACTAGGGCAGTGTTCGTTCCTACCCTTGTAGCACACTTCCCTGCTGTTCTGTTTTGCAGTTTAAAGATGGCTCTATTGACTTTGCTTAGCATTTCATAAAGCAAGAGGCTGTTTTTGGTGAATTCCTATGACTTGTACCAAGTTTCAGCCCAAAGCAAAATTTTTCCAGCTGAGTTGTAAACCACTGAAAAGTAGTGATTTTTTTTTTTTTTAGTGGGAATGCTGGTAGGATTTAAACCAGAGCATGAGAGGCGTGTAAGGAATTTCATGGTGTATAGAGTAACAGTTGTTAAAGCATGCATTTGCCAGCTTTTAGAAGGATGCTGCAGTGTGGTGTGTGGAACAATCTGACAAAAGCTGTAGTGATATACACTTCAAAACCAATCCACCCATGGACTTTGCACCCTGAGCTTCTAGTAGCTCTGTGCCTAATTAATAGTTCTGAGGCTGACAATAAGCAGATGTGGTACTACTGTTGTTATGTGGACCTCTCTTCTGAAGAACTGAAGTCTGCTACATGTCACATGTGAACCTCATCCAGTGCCTGTGCCCCCCCACCCCCGCCCCAGTGTGCTGATGATCAGTTTGAAAGAGAAAAGCCTTGCCTGAGGTTTGCTGTAGAGGATAGGAAGAGGTTACGTCAACTGCTCAAGATCATATACAGGCAGCTCAGGAGACTTGAAACTCCATTTTCTGTGGACCATCTTCAGTTTCTGAATCCTAAATGCATTAGGATCAATTAAAATGTTCCGGTTTTGCAGGACAAGTCACTCTTGTGCATCAGGACTGGATGTAATATCACTTACACTATCCAATGCTATTCCCAAATTCTGCTTTGGATCTGGATGTTAAGCACTAAAGTCAAACAGATGATTATTGTCCTTTTACTTTGCTTTTCCTCACACTGTTTCTGTTTTAGTCTATACTAGTACTACAGTACTAAACTGTTTTACTACAGGTTGGAAAACAAATTTTAGAATTAACTCTTGCTCTTGATATGTAGCTCAGATTCACAAAGCACTGAACAGAAATAGCTGATGTTTGGATAGGTGAGAGATAAAAATAACTGTTTGCTTAGGTTTTTTTTTTTTTTTTGGATGTATAGATGTGTGTGTCTGGTTTAATATGCCAGTTGTCTGAGCACTCGCTTCTTCAATGCATGTTTCTTCCTGCTGCCTTCAGTTGGGCCTTTATAACCGCTTTTTCATTACTACTGGGAAGAAACTCTGAGTCTCTTAAGTGCTGGTGTGGTCTTTGAACAGATGCACTCTCTTATCCTAGAGAGAAGCTGTATCTGTGAGAGAGGAAAGGCTTAAAGAAGAACTGACTTGATCCACTCTGCTGTAGTGAAACCCAGGTTATAATAGCTCTTCTTGATGAGAGTTTGAAAACAGTTTAATACATAAATAGAAAGGATGTAATTAAGTCCATGGGTGAAGCTTTTTTTTGCAGGGGATTAAATTTAATGTAGCAGAACGTGTTGGTAGCTGAGAAGATTAATGAAACTTGAGTATAAAGGGGGACTTTTCTCTGGACTGATCTGAGGTCTGAAGGGGCTGAAACCTGCTTTCTTTTTCTTTATTTTTCTCTGGTTTGTAGTGGGAACAAGACAGACATAATTGAGTTAACGAATAGCTCAACAGCTAGAAGACAGCTGAACTGATATTTTCTAAGAGCAGTAATTGGTACACTGAAGCAAGTTAATGTGATGGTGTATATTCAAAAATAGATTTGTTTTCAGTTCTTGCTTAAAGACTTTCTTATCTTCCCTAGTGATAACATGTACTTTATGTAAAGAATTTGACTGGTCTCTCTGTGGCTTAGACTATTTATTTTTACTTGCAAGTTAATTGTATCAGTAAGGTAATGTAATCTACCTCAGTTGAGGGATGTGATTCAAATTTTATGGCCATGTATTTTTTTCTAAATATTTAGTTACCGAAACAAACCTGCTGATAGGTAGTGTTGTTTAGTGGCTACAGCACTTCACCAGGTATTCCAGTGAGCAACAAAAATGAACCTAGGTCTTAAGTTCTGTTTTAGTGCCCTGATTTTAGAGCACTTCTTCATCTTTATAGAATGTTTTGAGCTCAGATGGTGAGTGCTATGTAAAGTTTTCAGGCTTATTTGTTTACAAATTTTAAAGAAGATTATCAAGGGTATGAGATATATCCTCTTTAGACCTTTCAAGTAAATATAACTTCAGATATCATTATTATGGATAACCTGAGATCAAACAAAAAGAACCCCATGGAATCTTCAGAGGTGATTTTCAAGATGTTGATGCTCAAGTAACTTGTTTTTTTTCCTGCCTTTTTTTTAAACCCTGCACAAGTCTGTCGCTACAGTACTTTACTGAGACCATGAAAAAATGAACTACCATTGTTCTGTGCACATAAAACTAAAACAATAAACTGAAAAGAATTTAATTTTTCTGAATGTTTTCAGTCTGGAGGGAAGACATTAGTCCAACATTCTAGAGTTTTTGTTGTTTCTTCTTTTTTTGTTGCTAATCTTTATGTAGCAAACAAATATCAGCTCTGTGCTATATAAATACTTTGTCTAAACGAGTAGAAGTTGTGGTTTTGGTCTTTTGCAACATAGGCGACTAATTAGATTGAGTTTAAAATTTCTCAATGGTTAACATTTAATAAAGAGGAAAGCCTGAATGTAGTTAACTCCTTTGAAAAAGTCTTGCTGACTTTAGGTTGGAGGGAAGAAAGATTTGGATCCCCTGTAGAATGGTTAGGTGCCTGCCCCCAAAGATCGGGTGAGGACTTCATGTGTTTAAGCTGCAGATAACATTTGTGTTATTGTAGCATCTGAGCCCTTTGGAGTGTTGGTAGATAACAGGAAAACTGAAAATCAGAAAGCAACTCTTAAGTAAATGAGGAATTCTGTGTGGAAGGAAGGCTATCAGTGAAGTTGTGCACTGTATGCTTTCTTCACTTTAAAGTTTGAGTTCTCAAGACTTTTTAAACAAAGACTGTGGTGAAATAGAGAGCTAACTTTAATCCTTATGGAGTCTTTTATTTATTATAAAGTAAATGATTCATAAACACTTTAAAATTTACTTTCACAAGACCCGTTAGATGACAAAATGTGTTCCCAGTTGTACTGTTGTAGGTCCAAAAAAGAGACCAACATAAAAAACTTCTAATTTGTAATCTGTGATTAGATACCTTGGACCTAATTTTCAGACTGCAGACCACCATGCAGTCAGATATTCAGAATGACTTCCCAGTGACTTCAAATTAATTTGGGCTCAGCATCTCTAGAAATTAGAAAATAAAATGTGGAAGTACAGTTCCAGTAGTCCCTCAAAATCACAATACAGCATTTACTCCCATGAACAGACTGGTTTAAATCTCCATCAGAGATTGAAGTCTTCCTGATTGGCATTTGGCTACCATAGCTATGACTTTTTCCCTTTATTCCTTCTTTCTTGACTGCATGCTTTGTAAAATCTACAACACATAAGGACTCATGTGGTCAAATCAAGGCTACATAAGTAAGGTTGTAATTAGTCCAAGAGCATGGACATCCTGAGAAACAAGACAGGGTAGTGTGCTCCAGGTAGCTCTTTGAAACTTGAAGGAAGTTAGTCTTTAATTGTCAGAATGGTGACTTCTGTCGTGTGGTGCCATCACCGAAGTTTCTCCAGGGTTTAACAACTCTAATAGTGAAGATTATTTTCCTGTATGTTCCTATTGAACAAGTAGGATTTCCATTTATGGGTTCTGTAAACTCAGTTCCAGTTTTGACTTCTTGTCCTGCGTCCAGCCTCCAGCACTCATTTCACCTTCCTCAACATTTCTTTTTTGCAATCTGTTCCTTTACATGGCAGATTTGGTTCTTCTGCCCTCAGTAAAAGAGGGCATCTTTACCCTTCCAAATTATTTCAGTGGTTCTTTGCAAAACCAGGGGATGCGTACCCTCTCGTAGTTCAGCTGTCAGTCTAAAGAAATTCATAGTGGTAGTTGTTTGGGTAATCCTGCTTAGTTCCAGTCGGAGCATACGTAGTGTATTACGGAATTTAACAGCTAATATGTCTGCTGACCATGTATAAACTGGTTTTGCTATCCTTTCTCCTTTGCTCCTTCTCCACTCCCCCAAGCCTGTAATCCCCGTGATTTGTCAGGTGCCAAGAAAACTCTTTGCAGGAACTCTCCCCACACCTCTCCTACAGCCTTACACCCTTGTTCAACTGGAGTCCAAGCCCTTTCACCAAAGTGAAAGAAAAGTTGCAGAATATTTTGCCTCTGCTGGAAACAATCTGTATTTCTTAGCTTTGTGTTTGGAAGCAGTTTGGCAGAAATTTTCCAGTAGAAGGTTTGAGCAAATGAAATAATGATGTGTGTAAAAATTTTCAGGTTATATTTGGGGGATGTTCGATGTCTCTCAAAATCTGAGGCAAAACCAGGGAATGATGGTCTGGCTTAAGGCAGCATCACGAGAACCATCTGTTGAGAGAGCTGAAGATAAAGGCTGGTCTGCTTTTCTTTTTAAAAATCTGTTGATGTGGGTTTTGACTGCAACTGTTTCTAAGAAACATCATCGTTATCTATATATGATTTATTAAAATGCATACTCAGCTGACTCATGGTCTTGCCAGTTGACAAGGTATATGTAGATTTTCATTCCCTTGTAGATACTTTTAAGAGCCATTATGAACATTTCATCTATGTCAGGACTGACCCAATACTTGCATTGCAGGCACACTAGTTCCAGCCTGTGATGTTCTCTGATCATTTTAACACTGAACTGTGCCTGGCATAAAAGACAGTGGCAATAGTGTTACGCCTTGAATAAAGCACAGAGAGTTCTGGGAGCAAGGGCCAAAGCCTGGGGGATAGGTGGCAAAGCGGTACACCTTTATGTAGCTGTTCTTACTTGCCTCATGTCTCTTGGGGTCTTACTAATGATAGCTGAGTAGTAGAGTAGAAGGCTCTGTCCTTCATGGCTGGATGCACAGCCTGGTTGTGGGGATGCTCTGAGGATTAGGAAGCATGGGTTTACAGTCAGAAAGGAACTAAACCCAAGGGTTCTACCCTCTTCAGTGTTTGGCTTTGTATGATGGTCTTTATTGGTCAGTAATATTAAAATGGTGGTGGCACTTTTTGCTTGCTGATGTTAGATGTAGTCTAGGGGACCCATACTTAAAATCAGACATTGAAACAGTTACCTGGCAGGCACTTAAATAGGGATTTGTCTGTTGATCTTTTATGCCTGTGTTCTGCTGTGCCTGGTTGGTAAGGATCCCAAAGTTCTCTGTGGCACTTTGTGGGCATAAATTTGAAACCTTTTTTTGTTTAAAAGTTGAAAATTAAGAATATTGCTAATGTGGAGTCTGAGGTTGTACAGCCAAATAGTAGGCAACTTAATGGAATAAGTGTAGAACAACCACATTACTCATTTGAGGCTGTGAAATTGGAGAAAAGTAGAGAATTGGCCCTAAGTCAACAAATAAAAAGATGAGGGTCTTTTAAAGGTGAAATTAAAAGTCTTTTTAAAAGATTATTCACTTAAGTTTAGACTGATGTGATATGCTGCACACTGCGACTGCCAGGTTACGACTAGTCCAAGTCTTTCTAGTCAAGGAATTTTCAATAGCAATCTGTCAGAAAGCAAGCCACTGCTTGGCACAAGCACCCGTGGTGGCATTTAAAAAGCCCGATAACCCACAACCATTTGCATCATCTCTTCTTCCTCTCCCCTTTCTGGTTGCATCTGATTTTT
>VZTO01007581.1:0-21213 GCA_013400615.1 Syrrhaptes paradoxus | reverse complement strand
CTTTGCCAAGTCATTTGTCTTCTGTAATTCAGCTACTTTTTTACATTTTTACATTTTTTATATTTTTTAAAAATAAAATTATTGTTTAATTGAATCTGTGAAAATGTTGTTCCAGGTGTTCCAGGTTGCCATGCAGATATCCAAAAGAAACCTTGCCCTCACCCACCAAGTGAGTGGGATGTGACAGGGTAAATGTCAAATTCCTATTCGATAGCTTGAAAAGTGCAGTATTGAAAGTATTTCCAAAGCTGTTAAACATGAATATGATTTTTCTGCTGCACTTTGGGTTGTATTTTGAGTTGCTTTTAAAACCCGATTTTTTAAATGAACCTGAACTTCTAAGAGAAAGGACCTCAGAAGGGAATTAGACTGAATGAATTCACTGCACATGAGGCAGTTATCATTCGAACAAGAACCAAAGCAAAATGTGCTGTGGAGACACAGGCTTTGCTGAATTCAGTAGCAGAATTCTTTTCTATTTCAATGGAGTCAGGATTTCATCCTGTGTTTTTATTGCCCGCTTTCTAATCACAGTCCAGAAGACTATGATAAATAATTGGCATAATTGCCAGGAAGAGAAACTAGAGTGAGCACTGAACATAAGAGCACATATATTCTCCAAAATGGTCCTTGCACATAAAAATGTCTAATAAAATCTCTTGGAAGTCCTTAACAGTACAAATAAATCCTGATGCATTTTTCATAAATAATGAGGAGGTAATAAGTTGAAACAAAGACAAAAGACTTTGTGCTTGGTGGTTGGCCGTGCAAGGAATGCAGGACTCTGCTTTGGAGTGATAAGCCAAAAATAATCATGGCTTCATTCTTCAAACTTAGTCAAAATTCCTCAGATGTTCAGAAGTCAAATGCCAGCATAAAGACCAAATAAATATTCACTTTGCCATTTAGAAATCCAGAATTTCTCCTAGTGTCTGACAAAGTGCCTATGATTACTTCTGAAATTAAGTATAAGACTTCACACTTACATTTCTATAATACTGAAGACTCCAAACTCGTTCTTCAGGCCTGGTTGTGGTATTACGCTTAGAGCACATGCATCTTGTTCTTGGTGCTCTCTTGATTTGGGGCCAATTAAATCCTGGGCCAACCCCCTACTTAATCTGGACCCACCAGAAGACTGAGATAATAAAAATATAGTATGTCTCCTTGAGTGTAATCCCACATATAATGGTGAATTCTGCTGGCACATTCAATTTACCTGCAGCATTTAAAAAAATATACTAAATTCTGATACAATACCTAGTGAATATTGATCCTTCATGATCACAGAGAAGAAGTGTGTCCTTATTCCAGTTATAAAATGGGGTAGAAAAAAACCCCACCTCTAAACTACCAGAAGACTCACAAAATAAATGTAATTGATATTCTCGTAATAAAGCACTTACTGCCAAGGAACATAGAAGTCTATATCCTCTACTCAGCTTCTGAGTAATGGATGCATCCTCATACCTTCTCACTGCTTCTCCTGAGAGTTTGGCTGATCAGTGTGGTTTTTTATAGAATTATTTCTATACTACATCTGAAGGATGTCAGTACTGCATGAGGTCATATTGGGGAAGCCTCTTTCAAAAGCCTCTTCAGCTGTGTCTTAAAGTAGGAAATGTCTTACCTTTCAAACTCTTCTCCTGAAATCACTATGGTTTCTTTTGGGGTAAGATACTACTCACCATAAGTAGATCTTCATGAACATGAAGATAGCAGACAGATTTTATTTCTATGGTGTATCTGGGTGTTGCTCCATGATGTCTATACTTATATATACTGTGATGTAAAGTATTCTCAAGATGAAACTGTGTTTCGAACATTTTTTATCAATGTTGTATTTTTGCCTGTATAATTACTGAACAGTTGTTTTGTAGCTGGTGACAATGGTGCAGACACACTTGAAAAGTAGTGAACTGGCCAGCTAGGATACCAAACAGAAGAGCCAAAACATGTTAAGGCATGAGCAATGTCAGATACATAAGCAAATGCTGTTCACTTAGTAATGCTGATGCATTCAAAAGAGGGGCTTTGTAATTTCTCTGATGGAAGACTCCCTCTGCCGAGTGGCCCAATCAAGACTACTCTGATACAGTGCTATGAAACAACAATCTAAAACACACCATGAAGTTGTTTCTATGGCACTGGACCTCATACAAAGAGATAGATACAGATGGGGAAGTAAGAGGTATCATATAAGCCTTCTCCAAAACTGCACAACCTGAGATCATAGTCTGTGCTGCATTGTATTACAATTGAAAATACAATGAGTAGGATAAGGAGGTTTTTGTCACAAGGTGACCATTTCCATTCAGGTCCAACTTGTCAGACCATGACCCAAACCCACTATAATGTAAAAGTGTTTGATATGAAATAATTTAGAGATTTCAATCTATGCCCTAATGGTTATTCATATATAAAACTTCTGTTCAACTGGCACCAACTGAAACCCTGCTATACTAATGCAGCAGCACAGATTGAAGCATGTGAAAAATTGCTCTTGCTGTCAATCCCACTGGAATAATATAAGGCATTTCACCCACAGGTTTTTTTGATGGCCTGAAAGTCTGAAGCAAAACAGAGTATCAGGAATTGTTCAAAGGAAGAACTCTCACAAACTTGAGAGAAAGAGAAAAATGAAAAAAAAGCTGTCTCAGATATTTTTAAAAATCAAAATTCTGTGAATCTTTACAGCAAAAAAACTATAAAAATGATGAGCCTCAGGCTTTGCTGCAATGATCTTGCTTACAGTGTCTTTTGCATTCTTTGCATTCTGCTTTCACATCAACACTACTGGAACAAGCAATGTACCATGTTTTATTGTGTCTTATTGTGCCAGCATTATGAAATGTAAGAAAGCTGAATGAAAGACAATATCAAACATTTTTGTGTTACAAATTAATGAGTTTGACAAAATATTGTAATCTGCAAGACTTAACAGCTACGTGTAGCAAACAGAGTTTTAATTAAAAGAAAGTCAGCAGCTGAAAATTATGCGCATAGATAATAGTTGTAAGGGGGCACTTATTAATATCTTAAATATTGATAAGCGACATGTGTTTTCACCTTAAACATCCATTCACCTGCTGAGTATATTGTCTGTGTGGTTGCCTGCAAGGCAGAAGGTTAACATAATTTTGTTGATATGTTGTTCTTGCTTGCCCAAAAGAGCACACTAAAGGATTTAGCGCCACAGGAATTATCAGACTTTTTACACTGTGGGGCATTCAAGTACATCAAGCCCTTTAGGAAACCCTCTAATTGGGCTTCCTACCTGCAAGGCTCTAACTCTAGAGCATAACTTGCTACCAAAATCATGGTGCGTGCTTATCAAGCCTCATGAGATTCTAAATAATTATTTTGGGAAATAAACCAAAAGGTTGGGACTCATTTTAAAGACAATCAACTGAAAAGAGAAGGAAATCTGCGTTAAGATATAGTCTGTATCAGGAAATAAGAACATCCTGATTATTTGTCAAAGGCATTCAGTATTTTTCCAGTCAGATGCTCAATCTATGCAATGTCATATGTATAGCATTGCTTACAGCCCTTATAAATGTTCATTAATGTCCCCTGATTAATTCCTACCCTTCTGCAGTCAATAGGACTTCACAGATCTGGATTGAGAAGGTGTTCTGTGGAGCTATACAGCAACATTTTTTGTTAAAGAAAATTATATCATTAATTGGTCCTCTGAATCATTTTGGTGGAGAAAAGATGATGACATTTATAAACCTTTTACTGGTGATGCCACTTTTTTTTTTCACATGATGTAAGTAAAAAAGATAAAAAAGTGTGAAGGCAGTAGTAAAAATAGAGTTAATTAGCAATGAAAAAGCCCTACCTTATGGGCTAGAAAAATCCTAGGAGCTAAAGGCCCTGTGAGATACTCAAATCAAAATTAAAAAAAACCCCATCAAATAATCATAGATGGCATTGATCGCCCCGTTGCACAGATAGTTGCAGTAGAGTCTTACTGCAAGAAAAGCCACAGTGAGGAGATGATTCTTTAGATTGAGATACTGCAGTTGGTTGGATATGCGGCAACGTTTCTTACGAAGGTACATACACACAAAATAAAAACATTTTTTAATGCATGTTAATAGTAAACTGTATTTACCAGTTTGTGGTGGCATTTCTTCCTCCTTGTCTTTGATCCTTTTGTTTTATACTCACTGTGTATTTGGTTTTTATTTAGCAAATTCAGTGCTCCATTTTTTACCCTTTGAAACAATCAGTGAAAAAAATCTAGAAGTGAACCTGTAAATATTGTTCTTCTTTCCTTTTCCAAATTAAAATACTCAAATCCACACTAATCAAGAAGTCTGTTTATCTCATTCGTGACACTGGACAGGCTGTTCCTGAACGACTGCAGCCTGTGGAAGGGCCCCATGCTGGAGCAGTTTGTGAAGCAGCCTATGGGCGAGTCTCACATTGGAGAAGCTCGTGGAGGACTGTCTCCTGTGGGAGGGACTCCACACTGTAGCAGGGGAAGAGTGTGAGGCATATTCCCCTGAGGAGGAAGGAGCATCAAAGAAAACATGTGATGGACTGACTACAACAACCATTCACCATCCCCTTATGCCACTTGGGGGGCGAGGTAGAGAATTCAGGAGTAATGTTAAGCCTGGGAATGATCTCTCCTTGTCCTTATCTCGACCTACCAGCCTTTTGTTATATTTTCTCGACTGTCCAGCTGAGGAGGGGAGTGATACAGCAGTTCTGGTGGACACCTGGCGTCCACCCAGGGTCAACCCACCACACCTAGATATCCCTCTGAGCCAAGGACGTCCAGGCTCAGAGACAGAGCAAGCCATGGAGCAAGACGGAAAGGAGATTATAAAATCCTGCAATCTATAGAAGACCTAGAGTACAGGGTAAATGGAAGAGAAGTTCAGCTGTAAGGGACACTGTAGTACTGAAATACTGGTCAGTAAAAAACAAAACAAAACTATGCTTATCAGGCAGCAACTTTCAAGAGACCTGATAAACATGCAGGTAGTGTTACTACTAGATGCAGTTTGGGACAAAGGTAGATAAGAGGTGGTGTGGGACTTGCAAGGACAGGAAACATTTTGATTGGACTGTATGATAAGCAGTTGGCTTTTTCTTGGTTGACTGAAAAAAAGAAAACTGATTTTGGATATATCTGACATACGGAAAACAGTGCAGTTAGAAGATACCCAAGTTAATGTTATATGAGCTAGTCTGGGTAATGAGAGCTGCATAGCCATGACAAAACAGAGATCAGGAAGATTAATTTACCTTGATCTTGCCAAGGACTCCCAGTACTGAAGACAGCTCATTTAAAACTCAAGTATGGCTACAGTACACTTCAGTCTGCAGTGTAGACACTTTTCTGATGGTACTTTAATGAAGGACAGAAAATGGGATTGCTATTGAATTTACATGATGTAGTTAAGTGTGCAGTGGAGGATTCTCCAGCTTGCAGAAGTTGCAGTTCAGAATTAGACAAGTCTGTGTTAGTTTACACATTTATTCTTTAAAAAATGCATGTCCAAGCAAATCTGTTCTTTCCAACAGTTACCAGATACCACAACTCCCTGTTGCCCATCACATTTTTCCTTCTCCATCTTAGGTGACATTGTGGTGTACCCATCAGAAAGCACTGATTCTCTTAGACTAGGAGCATGTCACTAGAGGGAAAAAATACAGAAGAATCACTTTTCAGCTGATCCTACCTGTCCTGAAAATCAGAGCAATTGTAAAGATTAGAGTTCAAATACATGAAAGAACCCAAGAGCATAACTTCAATAACAATCCTCAAAAATCCTGCTGAGTTTAAAATAATCTGGGCACCTAAGGCTTTCTTCCATTTAGTTTCCTGATAGAATCTGAGCCAGCAGGCAGACTCAGAGTCCACCTGATGGGCACTTATGAGAGTGAGCTTCACAAGAGGCACAGTAACCATCCAAAAACCAAGAAAAGATGTTATATATACATATATATGTGTGCATGTATGTATACATACATACACATCGGTCAAATGAGTAGTTATTTCTCCAGAAAAGGGGAGAAAATGTTTCTATATTTTACTTTATGTTGTCATTAGGTTAAAGGAAAAAAAATCCACAAAACCACAAAGCACATTTTGGTGTGGAATGCATGTCTTGTCTCCTAGTCAGCTCTAGAATATCATCTACTCCTCTTCTCACCTTTCCTAGCCAGTGAGTTTTAGTTATCTTGGCATGCAGGAGACCTTCAAGGCTGAACAGGGCATGAAAACCCAGGTCCTATTTTTTTGTGGGCATCTGTGTTAACCACAAAGACCCTTTACAAAGGTAACCATAACATTGTGATGCCAGCTGTGATATTAAAAAAGTGGTGAGCTTAGTTAAGCCTTTAAAAGGACTGATGTGAATGTTCAAATGCAGAAAAGGGCTTTCAGTGCTAAGTGTACCTTGAAACATATGCATTGAAGGAGACACTTAACTGATTCACTCAGAGCTGCAGATCCCATTCCAGAAACCACACATAGGCAGAGACACTTAATTCCCATAGTGGACCAAACTGTCTGTTTGAACTGAAGAAGAGAAGTAATGAAGGAGAGGAAGGATTATTACTTTCAGGTCTTTTTGAGCAATGATACTTTTTGGCTTAGAGTATCTCCAAGCAGAGAATACAATAATAGAAAACCCAACAACATAAATATTCACTCAGACTAATTAATTAGGCACCACAATTGCATGGTGTTGGTATCAAATACTTTGTGTCATCAAATTTCAAAAGAACTTTTATCTTGCTTCTGTACAAGAATAAGGAAATGCAAAGAGCATAAATATTTCAAACTGCTTATAATTAAAACTTCATGTGTTTGGCATAAAACGACTCCAGCAAGGAAGGCCAACTGAGTATTGGTTATACTGCCAACGTGTTCCCCTTTCATGTTAACAGCTGGGCAGTAAGCATTGTGTGCCATTGCTTTGCTACAAAAAATATTCTTAGCGTGCTTGTGTTAGTAGTGTTAGTAATGAAGTCTTGTCATTCATACTGCAGCATTAATATTAAAAGTAAATGTGAGATGTTCATCAAGGTCTTCCCCCACCCCTTCTTTTTTTTGTGTGTTTTCTTTTCTTTTGGGAATAGCCAGATCCTGTGAAGGAAGCAGTAAAATGCTCCACCTGACTGATGGTATCAGAGTGATACTCTGCATGAGGAAAGGAATAAAGGGCTGAAATCACAGAGGGAATTAAATCATGTTGTAATGAAGATGCACTGTAATATGAAAGAATCAGTCTGATGGAGCTCTCATTTAATTTAAACAGCACAGGACAAATTCTGCTCTCAATTACATCAATCCAATACTAATTAAATTAATAGGACAAAGCAGAACTTGACTCTTTATCCCTCCTGGAAGAAAGAATAGCAACTGGAGGGGGTAAAAAACCCAACAACCATGCAGCATACTACTTTTGTTGAATAATAGGTTTAAAATCAAATCTCAAGTGGCCTCGGGAGACTTTGTGCCAATCCCAGCAGCAGGCTTTCTGGTTCTTGGAGCTGGTTGTTTATCAGTTCTGGGAAAAGAAAGACTTCATATCCTTCCACTTAAGTGACCACATGTACATACCCATGACTTGTTCCACTGTCCAGCAGCATCAAATGCAAATACGCTATTTACCCAAAATATGGACTGGAATATTTTCATTGACCTCAGGGAAGGCATCTTTACAGTCTTTTTTTTTTTTTTTTTTTTTTTTTTTTTTTTCCACAGTGCCAGAGCCAAATTTCTACCAAAGTCACATAGGCAGCAAGTCTCAATAGCTCCATTTCCTTAATTGGAATAGTTAGGGATTCCTTAGTTACTGCTCTCATTTGGATTACAAAAACCCCTCATTCTAGGCTTCTAGCCACAATTTCCATCTCCACCCTGCCATGCATTTCTTCTGCTCCAGCCTTTGAAACCAACCTCAATATTTATAACAACTAGCTGCTAATACAATTGCATCCATCCACTCTTGCTTAAAGGAAGCCAGTGGACTAGTATTTTTCTCCTGTCTGTGTTCACTGTTAATTATAAAACTCTATTTCTATGGGCTAAATCATTCCTAATAGCACTGAGCCAAGGTCCATTCAATTTGCAGAGCTGTGTGCAGCGATTTTATTATTTTTACTAGTGCAATTATTTCCTTTCATCTACGCAGTGAGCCAAGGTTAAGGTCAATGGTATACAATTTGCTTCCACTCCAGTTTAATAAGGTCAAATGCATAATGATTCTGTGGTATATTATCATAAATTCATTTTCCACAATGAAGTTAGACTGATTAGGATAATGCAGCATACCAGTTTTGCACAGTTTGCTCATACCTAAAATCAGTTTGTGAAGGCAAATTATAAGTTTGGACTGTATTGTTGTTCTGTCCATACCTACCACATATTCTAAGAGAGTGAACCTAGGCTTCAGTTACAAGTTGCAAAGTATTTTCAGCACATTCACAGCTCAACTCAAAAAGGAAGGTGTTATCATTTTTTTTTCACACCAAATCAGTAAAATTAAGCAAACCATGGTACAATCACAACCTTAATCCAAAGTAATTGCATCCCATAATATCTTTGTAATTAAAAAAGCCACAATGTTTCTTTGTGGACTCTAGTTCTAAAGAATGTGTAGTTTTCCTGTAAGATGTTATGGAGTAAAGCACAGAAATTTTGTAGCATTAGCTTTTTTCTGGGAAACAGAAACAGCTGTTTCAGTAATTAAAATAAGATCAGCATCAACACGCTACAGTTTGAAAAGCAATACTTTAACAATATGTTTTTTTACTCTGAAGACAATATATGGTGTTATTAACATGTATACACACGATGCATGATGCTGTCATGGAAGTTGTCACAGTGAAGGCAAACAATGCATGCGATATTAGACACCTAAGGGCATTCACTGTCATTATCCATGGTGAAGCACCCACTGATGCTAAACTAATCAAATCATTACATTGGCTGAATATTCTTAATACTTGCATTTTGCAAACAAGCCTGCTTTGTGTTTTGATATCAAGTGTTCTTTGATTGTTCTAGTTTGTCTCTTAAACTGTTTACTTTTCCAATTCCTCGAAAATGAGTTAAAGTATTTTAAAAATACTTTATTACTTGTTTTATTTCATATTCATTGTTTTATGATAAATGTATACAAGGTCCCTAAGTTAACTCCTTTTATATTTTGCACTGCATGATTTGTCTGGCATTACATGCTTGAGAATTTCTATAAATTTGTTCTGTGAGCTAGAGATTTTCCTGAAATGGTATATAACAAAGGAGAATTTTCACACAGATGTAAGGCACTTCACTATGTCTGAATACACATAAAAATGAATTACATTGGGTTTTGAACTACTGACATTTTACAAAGATGATTCAAACTAACTCCATTTCCATTTTAATTCTATTGTATATAATACTTTTCCTAAATGCATTAAAAAGCATTGGTGTTATTGGTCCAGATTTACTAATGGGGACTTGAATTTATTCGTGCTTTCTAAAATGAACTGAGTTTTGCAAACATCTACAAATCTTTCTTCTTCCTTCTGCTCAGTGGCCCAACAATGCGTCAAACTGCCTTTTTGCAGTATTAACTCCACTGATGGCAAAATAGCCATAGTGCAAGACAGGTTTGTGTGGACTGTTTTCCTGGTGACAGCAAAGTTAGTGGGATTTGACTCCTCTCAGCCCATATTCCCCATAGTCGCCTCAGCCTATCCATAGTGACCTGAAGTCACTGTGGTATCAGAGACCTGGATCTCATGGAAAAATCATGTCTTCAAAATACAAATGCCCAAAACTCTTCAATTATGCAACAAAAAAAAGTATGTAACTACATGAAGTAGTGAGTTATCTAATTGAAGAAAACTCTTCATCTCGTCCCTTAAATTAGAGTGAGCTATGAGCTGCTTCAGTATACCATTCAGAAATAAGCTCTGGCTCATGACAGACCATCAATATGAGTGCATAATCCATATTTAACCATAATATTTAGACAAGGTTAATGCAATAAAATTATGTTTAGTTCTCCTTTTTTGATCAGGAAACAAATTGCTGATAATACTGATAACATTGGTTTTGTATCTGTCTCCTACACTCTGTAGACAAAATTCTTGGATTTTTAGAAAAATGTGTAACTGGGCAGGATAAATATAATTTTTAGAAAAAAATCAGACTGAACATATTCTTTAAAAAAATATAACAGTTGCTTGGGAGACAACTATGTTCATTAGATTTTCAGCATTTTAGTATTAACACTTAAGACACTAAAATACTAAACACCATGGGCTTCATGTGAAAAGTCAAACTGCTTCATTAGGAAAATAGAACAACGTGATTTTTCAGAACTTTTGAGAGAATTAAGATTCAGAGTGCACAATCACACAAAATAAACCAGAATGTATAGATATTTTCTATTTTATTATATCATAGGTATAATTTTCCAACAAATGCTCATACAGCTTTAATACAACGTTCTTTGATTTTTGACTCTTGGGGGCCTGCAGCGCATTTTTTTATTATTTTCGAATTCTTTTTATCAAATATCAAATCATGTGAAAAAATAATCACCACTCCAGATTAGAGGCAATATCTTGGCTTTCAGGATATCTAGAACAGTTTCACAGAACCAAAAAGCTAGAAAATATTCCACTTGAGTAGCCACGCAAGAAAAACAGATCATTGTTGCAGACAATTTTTATGAGCTTTTCTGCAAAATTTTATGTTCTTTCAGAGTAGATTTTCACCCTTTTCTTTGGTTAATCTCTGCAAGAAATTCTTATATACCTGCAGGAAACAAAGCTGGAGTTGCTGGTGCAACTAAAGGATGTTCTATGTATTTAGATTCTGCCTAACTTGCTCCTCTAAGCTTCCTCAGCCAGAATGTTAATGCCACTAAGGAGGTTATGAATGTTTTTGTACTTGGTCTAAATAATAAAGCAGAGGAACTTAAAAAGCTTAAACCAGTAGAGAATCCTTATGAAATTTGGAAAACAAGTATGCACCCAACTGGCTAACCTTTCTCATCCCACCCCATTAGAAGATAAATACCTGGGCTTGGAAGGGCCTAAATGCTTACCAAGGGCCTCCCCTTTTTAAACTAAGCTGTAATTTGCCAAACTCCTTTCACATTGATTCATCAACATATGGCACCACTGCACCGCTTGTCTTTATACTCCATAGTTTAGACAAGAAATGTATGTGTTTCCAGGGTGAGAAAAGATGAAATAATCCTCACAACAGTCTGAATCAGCAAAATATATCTAAGGTTATCTGGGCTACAGAAGCCCAGAAAGAATTTTATGCCAGCCCTGATGATCTTTGCTTTGGATGGATCCTGGATCATCTAACACATAACAATGACAAGGAAATTTGGGCTGGATTGGAATATACAGAAGTACAGAGAGAATGCAGAGCAATGATTCTTTTTAAAAATCTTATCAAATAATTATTGTTCAAATCCCCTTGCCAAAAAGAGAGACAACAAACAGCTGATGCCAAGGTTTGGTAATATACAAGTCGTTCTGACAGGACCAACTCTACCTTTAGCTAGTGGTTAGCTTTCTGCCACACATTCAACAGATTCCTGTGTTCTGCTTCCTGATACTTAACTAGCCATAGTTCAGAAGATCTCTAGTTGCATGATAAATTACAACACTCTTCAAATGGAAATGCATCAGCAGACAGCACCATAATAGATAAAAATATGACAGGGACATGGTGTAATTTTCTCAAGACAACATGCTGTCTTAAATCAGATCTTCTATTCTCCTTTCCCAGAAGACTCTTAAACAATTTGATAATTATTTTTTTCCCAGAAGCATATGGTAATACTGGTTGCTAATATAGTTCTGGTCATATTTGTGGGAAATTAACATACTAATTACAATAATTGTCTTAGAGAACAATACATGCTGTTAATTGTCATGGTTTTGTTTCTTCTGCTTTTATTGAAATGGTAAACAAATGGTAAATAAATGGCACAGAAAATGTGCTACTGAATGCAAAGTATTTTTAAGGTAAGCCTGGAGAAATTAGTGACAATTAAGAACAGAAATGAAGAGTGTTCTCAATACACATCCTATTGCAAATTTTGATGCTGATGCTCAAAGATACAAGGCTGAGAGTGGATCCTTTTGTTGACTTTGTAGCAAAGCAAAAAAAGAAAGAGGCTCTAAAATCTGACTGCAAAGCATTTTAAGCCAGGTAGCATTCCACACAAGGCTGGATGGCAAACAGCCAGCTGGAAGGAAGCTGTAGGCATGCACGGAGGCTGCCTGCAGGAGCGACTCACACTGGGAAATGCTGGAAGCTGCAGGTGTGTAGTAGAGCAGAGCAAACTACAAATCACAAATTTCAGGACCCTTCTTGAGGTATACAGCTAAACATGTTAATGTTCCTCAGACAAAGGTACAAGCAGTTTTTCTTTGCCAGGGATATACTGTATCCAGCAAAAGAGCTCTTTCAACAGAGCTGCTCCAAAGTTGTGTCAGTATAACAGAGCAAAGTCAGGGTTTTCTTCCCTTTCCTCCTTTTCTTTCCCAGCAGCAGCCATGGGGCAATTTAGTTTTTTCTTGGCAGTGACCACATTCAAAAAAGCACACCGTGCCCCCAATTACTAGACTTGTAGGATTTCAGAGAGGGACATTTTGTTGTGACAATTGAATGTAGCATGACACAGAAGAAGAGGTTTTCCCCTTAGCTGAGGATGCCATGCAGAGAGTCACACCTCACTGGATGCAAGTGTGCTGGAGGAATGTTTATACAGGACCGCCTTCTAAATGGTACATAAAATGAGGACAGGAGGCTACAATTCAATGTATTCCAGCATACCCAAAGCACAGAGATACAAAAAAGGTCTTTGAACATGATCCTTTCACAGGAAATAAGAATTTCAGATATTTTTCTTGGATCATACTATGATTTTCCTTAAAGGTAGTTTTCTTTATATGTATTCCCTCTGAGCAAACATGACTCAGGGCAAACGTTGCTGACCTTGTACAAAAGTCACTGACGTCACTAGCATTAAAGCTACGAGTAAAATATGTAGGACTGATCTTACTGTCAACTGGAGTTAAGTGCTATCCACTAAAGGGATTTATTTTTTTGTACCAATTTTTAATGCAAGATGATGAGTGCTCTAATTAGAAGATTTTTTTTTTTTACGGTTGGTTTTATGTACACTGTCATAAAACTTGGCAGACACAAATGGAAGAAATCACTGCCAATAATATATTTTACAAAAGATCACTCTGTTCTTTACCATTGTAATAGAGGATTGATTTTTTTTTTTTTAAAGAAAAAAAAGCCTCCCACACTTAATTTTTTACCTTTTCTGGAGCAGAATATATCAATGCTGAATTTCCTATGAACTTAACGCCCGAATGTTGTTGTCGCATATGTTCCCAACTTCCAATTATCTTTGTGCAAAATTAATTGACACCTAAACATTTCAGCTGTCTGAACTTTATAATGGATAATGTACTTATCTTTAAACTAATTATTGATTGGTAGCATATGATATATCTGTGCTATAAGAAAGAAAGAAAGAAAGGGAAGAAATGCAGAGACAGGCAAGCTGGTTATGAACTGGTTGTTACAATTACTAGTGGTGGCCTGGAGTTCAATAGCAGTTAACTCATTTTTTGACTAGGCTATTCAGCACTGTTTACTGCATGGCTATGCATCTACACTCAGTTTGCATATTGCTACAAAACTCGTATTCTCTTCTCATACTTTCTATAGTTTGTCGTTCAATGCAATATAATTTGGGTGGTTCTTAGCTGTTGCTCGTAATTATACTGAGCTGCATGCTCTCTGGTGGGAATTAAGTTCCGATGTATGATTGGAACCTTTCCTGCATGTAGGAAAGATGCATGCTTATTTTCAAATAAGCTATTGTACTCGAAGTGGTTATGGAAATAACCTAGAATGCATCTAAATTGCAATGAAACTGCATTTTCTAACAGAAAAATTTCTTATTAAAAAAAGACAAACTCTAAAAGTGAATATCATTTGTAAATTCCAACAAGTACAATGACATTGCTTGCAGGGTCAGTTAAAAGAGTAAATGAAAGCAGAAGATAACAAAAAATGAATTCAGGGCCTCATATCATTCTACAAAAGTCATCCAAATTTTGTTTTAAAGATCAGTAGTAAGAAAAATTTCCATCCAAAACTCTTCTCTAGAAGAAATAAAATTAAAAATAGATACAACTTTTATACGTCTGCTATTTACCATAGAAGTTCTGATTAAAGCTGAGTAAATCCCCAGGGCGAAGGAGCCTCCTTTTCTAAATAGCATCAACTAAATCTTACAGGCCTGCAGAGAACTTGGTCAACCTTAAGTAAAGCAACAAGCATGTGGCGTTTATGGAGAGGGAGCAGCAGCTGCACATGTACAGCTGTTCCTCACTGCCAAACAGGTGTTTCCACTTCTCTTTGCCGGTTGACATTTGCTTTCCTTTGTTTTTACTCTCTTCTTCACTTACAAAACATTACCCTTGCAGTACATGTTTGATGGGCCACAGGGGGACTGTCTAACAAAGAGCAGGTTTATGCTTGGTGGAGAGGGGAATGCTGGCCAACACGTGTGCAGGTATTTGCACAGGCTGCAGCAGAAAAGGCTGGAGCAACCCAGCTTATGCTTATACTCGATGTGGAGAAGGTGAGGCATTGGAGACCAACTGTGCATTGATGGAGCAGCCCTATGGAGCTGCTGGAACAGTGCCTTTTTGTCAGTCTCATTGTTACTGCGCTTGCCTGGGACTCTGGACTGGCCTTTACACCACGTTAACATTTTCTGTGGGGGCCTGAGTAAGAGTTTGTGTCCACTTGCACAAAGCTGGTAAATAGCTAAAGGTACAAATCAACAGCAAGTGATGTGAAAAATGTCAATAGTCATATGAACCTGAAACTCAAAATCAAGGAAATCTGAGTACTTCCTCTTCTTAGGTACCCTGGGATCACCATGGGATGTTGCCTAGACTTATTACACACCAGCTTGTAGAGGAAAGAGATTTGCATTTGCCTGTAAGTCACAGACTACATTGCCAAGAAGAGATGATCTCCCTAATAGTACTGAGTAAAACCTAGCACAGTAACAATGCTAAATTGTGTAAAAACACTAGTGCAGAGAACAGTGGCAAATGAAGACATGAGTTATCAGCAGACAATATGCTCTTTCACATGTTTCCAAAAAACACTCAGGACATAAATACTGTTAACTGATATTCTTGTTTAATGCACTGGGATGGGATGAGGTTTGTTTGCAGGATGCATAATATCTCCCATGTTGCACTCATCCTCTGAATAGCTCTTTCTAGCCAGACGTGCTGCAGCGCCAAACATTGTACCGTCATTTATCTTACCTAATATCTTTGTTTTACTTTCTGCCCCACAGCTCTGTGAAGGGTAGGCAGCCAAGCATGTGTTTTTAACTTCTAATCCATTTATTTTCTCCCTCATACAGCTTGAGGTTTTGGCAACACTTCATAGCACTATCATTATTCAAGGCCTAATCCAAAGAAGCCAGCTGATGTGGAGCCTTGTTGCTTTGCTTGTTCTTAATCTACAAGTGAGAATACAATGTTTAAGTCCTGCATGTCCATCTTCACCTCAGATCGTCTCCAAAACTTAGTGAAATGGGACATGCCTTTTCTGAGACCTTGTGGGCTGTCTTTGATTAGTCTCTGCTTTTCCAAGTGCTGTTCTGTTATTTTCACAGTGTTTGTACAATCATGAGCAACACTGTGCATGAATTTTCAGCTAAGTTTCAAAATCAGTATCATTTTTTATCCTTAGAAATGTCAATAACAAATAATTACTTTACTCCATGTCTGCAGTCTACAGTCAAAAGAGCAATCTGCTGCTAATGTAATGCATGACTGTTGTATACTCTTTTTTATGTTTCAGGGACTCAAGAATAATGTGCAATGAGGAATATTGGTATGCAGTTCCAAACAAATCCCCTTTCCTCTTAGGATTTTTTTGATATGAGGAAGAATCCATATATTTTAGCAAAGACATTTGTAAGAATATTTAATTACTGTGTTATCAACATATATTTTCTATGTAGGAAGTGATATGTCCCAGTCTGAATAACTTCAGTGGGAGGACTGGTAGTGGCATTAAAGGAAGCAGTACTGTGCCCTGAATCTACACTGGAGAAAAAAAAAGTTAGTTCAGAGACATAGCAGCAGACATATTTCCTTTTCTGAAGTAAAATGATAACAGCTTCACAAAGGTATGCCAGTCCATGGTGCATGCCCATGTTCTCTCTCATTTTCATAAGCTTTTCTACTTTAAGTGGGATAGAAATTAATTTGATAAGTTCTAGACATTCCCCTACTCCTTACATACAAAATGTGTTCTCATTCCAAAAATTAGAGCAAAATTTACATTAGAGGTGCCGAAAAAAATGCCCTTTATACACTTTGATCCATTTCCAGGTAGGGAGCATGACATCCCATTGTATCCTATAAGCTAGGCTTCTTGGTGAGACTGTATCTTTTATGCTACACCTAAGGCAATCCCTCTTTTGTGTCTCAAACCCCAGTTGGGGGGTCCTGAGTTACAACCTTCATAATGCATAAGCTAATAAAATGCAGCATACTTTTTTTTTTTTCGAAACACTTAAAAAGCGTCTTGTGTCATTTTGATATAATGAATCATTTCAATTTAGGTTGAATCACTGCAGAACACTTTGCTAACACTGACATTTTCCAGGAAATTTCTTTTAACTAGACATAGCTACCTAACAAGCTCAACCCAATAATATATTCTTGTGCAGGTAAAGAACAGAGCCATCTGGATTCACACACATATAAAATCAATAGCATAGCTTTTAAATAGAAGTAAATTTACACTTTGACCTTTCTATTCACAGGTTGTAGTTTTCTGGCATTTTTTTAAAAATGTGGAATGGAACAAAATGGAAAATAGAAAAGCAAATAAATACTAGTTTGTTGTTGATCACATAAATGTCCTTTTAATCAAATAGTTATAAGCATATCAAATATACGTTTGACATACTGTTCTTTGTTAACAACACAACACAAATTCAATAGAATTCATTTATATAGTAATGATGGATATATGAAAAAATATATTTATTAAATTCTATTCTCCTCATAGAGAAAGACAAAAGTTCTTAATCAGATCACTGTTGCAAGGGGAAATGAAAGTTCTTAGTTTCTTATGACCTAGCTATGAAAAATAAAGCCCTACTGCAGAAAGAGGGCAAGGAGAATGATTTTTAATTATACTTTGATTGAAATATTCAAAGTCAGGAGATTAAAATTAGTTTTATGAACCTCACTGGAGACCTAAATAAAGGCCTTTTTAAAAATAAAATGCTGGAAACTTATCATTTTCACATGCTCCAATCAAATCTGAGAAACCTTAGCATTTTGGGGTGCTAAGCATCTTATTTAGGTTCCTTAAACACATAAATTGTCTCATTGTTCATAACTTTGGATACTTAGCTTTCATCTTGATTTTTTGGTGGGTTCTGGTACTTCTACTAAGGCGCTTATTGAGTTCAGTAGCACAAGATATTTTTGCCTGCTAGTTTGAAGGTCATAACCCATCTAATGTGAATAATAAACAGATGCAGTCACCTTCTACTGACATAAAAATTGTAAATATGCAGTGTCAGCTTCTGTTATTGCACAATGAGTTAGATGACTCTTTTGACTTCAGTGCATGAATGACTATGACCTACCAAGCTAGTACAATAGGTATAGCAGCAAATGCATTGGCTGCAACATAGCTGTAATTAGTAGTAGCTCAGAAGTGGCACTTCTGAACCTGGGGCAAGGAATAATCAAGTAATATCATTACCAGCGTGATGTTTGAATTTCTCACTCAGCAACACATCTCATGAAGAAATTAACTTTCTTAATATAAAGATTAATGTTTGGGGCAACCATTAGGCAAACAAAGGCCTATTAGTGCCTATGAGATTTTTTTCAGCAATGGAGACATCTACAGAAGTCAATCTGAAAGAGGCCTTGAAATGTCCTCTAAGTCAAGCCTCTGCTCTTCAGGAAGCAACAGCTGTGAATGTCCTTGCTAGGAGACACTTTTTAAGCTCTTTTTTTTTTTTTTTTAAGACCAATGGTGGAGATTCAAGTTTCTTATTCCAGCCCTAATAGTTAGAAATCTTTTCTCACTAACACAAAATCCCTTGTTGCAGCTGAAATTCAGCTCTCCTTTTCCTGTCCTAGTGGACACATAAAACAGCGTTATCATATAGTTCCTGTAGCCTCCTACAGAAAAATCTCCCATCTTCCGTAAGTTTTTTCTTTTGTTAAAGCAAACCAGTGTTTCCTCAACAGTCTGTATCATCAACTAACTAGCTAGCTAGCTAGCTAACTAACTTCTAGATTCTGGACCATTTGGCTATATCTTTCTTGAAGTGGATAGTGTTTGACAGTCCAGAAACATTGCCTTAGCCAAGATGGAAAATACGCATGGATTTTCTGCATATCCCAAAATATATCTCACGACATTGGTCTTTTTTGCCAACAATGTAACTTCACTAAACTTAGTTAGTATCCTTTAGAATATCACTTGGTAGTTAAACACCAATCATTACTATAAGCATAGTTTCCAGGACTTGCCTTGTAAAGCTCTTGGGATAGTTATTCCAGTCGTCTCATTTACACCTTTGATATTCTGGCCTCCAGTCATTGATATATTCAAGAGGAGATCCAGGTAACTGTGTCAAGAAAATATGGTTTTCTTTTCAACACTTTCTCATTATACTTTGAGAAGTCAGGTTACACAGAGGGGCAGAAGAAACCCCAATAAGGGTTGCAAATACAGGGATGAAAGACAACATGAAGAATTAAAGGGTTAATTACAACTAGGGAAAGGGTACCCAAAAAGCTCAGGAAGTAAAAGGAGCATTGAATGAATACAACCATAAACAAATAAAACCATGAAGGTTATAAACCTCTACATTCTTGCTATATAAACCAAACCGGATCAGAATTTGCTTCACTTTAGTTTCAGATAATTCGAAGACTTGATCTCCATGTAGTTCTGCTCTGCACTATAGTTTACTTATGCTGTTTCTACCTCCAATCTGCTACAGAAAAAAAAATTCAAAGGGTGGCTCCAAGTACCAAATTTATTTTTAAAACTCATGATATTGGAGCTCAAATGCTTGATTTTCTGGGCTTAAAACCAACATAAACATAGAAGAATTTCCCTTTTTGGGTCACCAATATTGTAAATCCATAGCTTCCTGGAAGATTCTGTGGGGCTGTCAACAGTCATCTTAAGACTAAATTAACACCAGGCACTAGATTAGCATGGAAAGTCCAGAGACTATACCCACCCGGCTTAAAACGGTTTAGCTCTGGGCCCTTAGCATCCTGCACCCAGTTCTGAGCAGCCAGCTAAAAAAAGCAGTAACAAGCACTCTCCAGCTACACCTATCTCTAAAATCCTTCCCTAGTACTTGCAATATATTTATCATGGCAACCAAAAGTACTTTTACCTTATAACTCTGGTGGTGCAAACAAGCCCTTCACATTTTGTGCTCTTTTTAACAATGTCGCCAGTAACCCCCAATAAAAAAAATGACCTCATATTGTACGGTACATGTTATTCCCTTTTGTTTAGTCATAAACCTTTTGGTTCTGGCTTGTCCTTGGAAAGCAAACAAAGAAAATAGAATCTCAGTGCCCAAGTGTTTTGCTGGAACTGCAGTAACTTGACTTAAAAAGTTTACCTACCAAGATGAGTCACAAAAAAGTGAATAATAAGGTGTTTGATGACTCAGTATATGAATCCTTTGATTTAAGTTAATAACATGTATATAGTCCAGTATTTACACAGAGTGACACTGGATGTAACAGAAGCTCTGTAGGTTATCCTGGAGTCCTTTTTACTTTAAAATTATATTGCAAATAAATTGCTTATACAGAGATCAAACCAGAACAAGTCACATCACAAGATTATTGTAAATGCTGTTATAGTGAAAGCTGCAACAAGTATGTTCAACCTCAAAATACAGAATCAAACATTTTCATAGTTTGGCCGATGCAAGGTGTATTAGCTTGACTGTAAAACAGAGGGACAGTAACTTTTTGCCTTTGCTTCCTCTAATAGCATAGATTTAATGCTAGCACACCAACTCCATGGTAGTTTGTGAACACTGGGGTGTAATCCTTAGTAGGAAATGCTATAACAAATGTTAACAAGGCAGACCTTCTTTGCAAAGATATAGCTGGAAAAAATAGTGCATTTCTATGTACCTCTAATGAGCAACACTGTTGAAAATTGTTTTGTTTCATATCTCTTTTTGATTCTCCAACAGTATCAGAAAATATATTAATTTTTGTGAAAAAAACCTAAGCCAAAACCAAAAGCTATTATCATTTTGAATGAATACTTTGGCTGTTGACCACATGGACAATTTGTACCTCCATAGTCAGAACCAATTCTGCACATGTAACAGAGACCTGTCTGTGATCTGCCTGAGGTTTATGCCATTTCTGTTCCTTGGTTCTGAAGCCCTGGTTCTATGTAGCAAGCCACTGTGACATTTTTCAAGCACTCAACAGAGTGCCTTGCTAACACTCAACAGCCTGCCTTGCTAAACATACAAAAATAGTTGTGCTGCATTAGACCAAAGGTCTGCCTAACTTCGTAGCTGATACACAGTTAAAATCTACAGGAAAAGAGACATTCAGTTGAACAGTTCTGATTGAATTCAGTCAGATTATATCTTCATTTTTCACCTTGTACCCCACAGGATGCTTCTTTCAGCGTTAAGTAATGCTGCTTTCAGCACTAAATCTACTACAGGATGACTGCCAATACCTATGAGAAAGTCCATGTTTTTTTTGGCTCTTCCATACTTCCTACCACTAGATATACCCATATTCAAATCACTGCCAAGAAGCATAATGGAAGTTCTGTTGCCCATCTAGCTGTTGTTACCAAGATCAAAATAACTGCTCATTCTGCATCCAGAGAGTTTTGCATGAAGCCATATATGAAGTCATTTGCAAAGGTGATCAGCTCCAGTGCAGGCACATCCAGCAGCAGAGTGGGGGATTGCAGTGTTCAGGAGGTTTTGTGAGCCATGGAAACCCCAGGGGAGCGCAGAGACTCACGAGGAACCAGCAGCTCTTACAAGGGCTGCCGACACAGTGTGGGTGAGGCCAGGAGTAACGGTGTAGGTAAGCTTAACA
>VZTO01007580.1:58335-98562 GCA_013400615.1 Syrrhaptes paradoxus | reverse complement strand
AGCAGGCCTAACCCTGTTTTTTTAGCACGAGAGACTATGCACTGTGTAGGACAGATACAGTACACAAGGATTCACACAGTGTATAAAACAAACTGAATTTCAGAAAAAAAATATAGAAAGGGAGATATGTGCTAGCATGGAGAGACAGTTTCGCAGAAAGCTACTTTTTTGTTACAGACATTTCATTACTGATTTGGAATGTAACTTAATTAAAGTCTACCTGCCTGATTATGATCCCAGACTAATTTTGCACTCGCATAACTCCATGAACTTCCATGCAATTGATGTAACTCAAAGAAGACTCAGATCCTGAGCACTCTGGATCGCTGGATCATTGCTCACCTACCAGTATGCATCATGTTGTGTACCATCAGTGATTTCCTGCAGAAAATGGGTTACACAGGGATCCTTGTTCTAGACTAACATGTACAGCTTCACAATAAACTCCTAAGAACCATGTGCAATGAATCTATCTCTTTGTTTTTTCTTAACTCTGTCTCAGGTGAACCCAGGACACTTGTTCAGTTCCTTCCCAGCCAAGGCTGAGTTCAAAGATGACCCAATTAGTAAAAGGAAATAAAATAAAAATATTTCCATCCTATTTCTTTACCTGACCAAGACAGTTTAAGACAAAATTTCAAAAGGCTTTTCTGCATGACGAAAGTCTTTAAGCTGACTACCAGGAAAGAACCATTCAAGGTGAATGCAAGTATCTAGTTTCATACATAACCATACGGACAACAATTTAAAGCCGGGCCAAGCTGCCTGTGAAAACACAAGTCTCCCCAAGCAACAATAGCTTTGTTTTTTTCCAGCATCCTGCCCCAGTGGCTGCAAAAAGCATGATTCTGGCTTTCTTTACAGTGAATATTCTACTAAGATTCTTCTCCTTTCTTACTGTCTTCACTACTGCTTTTCTGCAAGCTCCGATAAATTAACATCCAGCTGGTCAGGTTGCTGCTTTTGGGGTGGGAAAGCCAATATCACCTTGTTAGTGCTGCTCCCTAAGTGTCAGCAAATCTGTGGTATATTGCACCACCATTCAAACAGTGAGGCTCTGAAACAGTGCACAGCACATATTTTGCAATTTACGTCCCCACTAGTTCAATTTATTTCCTTTTCTTTTGTGTTTGGAAAAGGCACTCTTCACATGGTCTCCACCCTGACCTGGTAGGGAGCTGTAACCATCTTTGAAGTCCTCTGCAGTTCTCTTTTGATGAAGCAAATGGGAGGCCACAGAATTATCATTGCACATCATTAGTATGTTTTATACTTACATATTTATGTTGCTTGATAGTGTTGTCCCTTATATAATGAAAAATTCTCATTTAATCCCAGAAGGCAAACAGCTTTGCATAATGTCAGTTTACACTGCAATTTCTTCGTAAGTGCAAAATCATGTTTTTGTACAGAGGCTTCTTGGTCCAGGAAAAAACAGCTCTGGGTAACAGGAGGGCCAAGCTTCCTGATTATCTATACATTTATTGACCATACAGTATGAAACAACATACCCTGAGCGGAAGTGCAGGTTGGTTATTTTTCAGCACAGTGCAGCAGTTATTTTGTGCAAACACAGCAAACTTGTGTTCTACCATTCTCTGATGGAAGTATTCAGAGTGGCAGAACACTAGAGAGAGAAGAAATTAATTTGGATTTTGAATAGAAGTGGATATCAATTATATATGCTTTTAAAAAGGTTGTTCAGACCTCTTGCTTAGAAGGAAAACTGTAACAAGTCCTGATTGGGGTTTTTTTTTTTTACACTTTTTTTTTTTTGCAAGCTAGCATTGTATGTGATACTTAAGGGTTTAAAGATTTAAATTCAGCTGACCTATCCCTGCATAAACAAAGGGGCTATAAAATAACTTGTTAGATTTAGTTTTGTCAGATTTTCTTAGGTATTTTTGGGATGTTTGACTTTATTGAACTAGTTTCAGTTTTTAGGGGAGGCTGGCTACAGTCATGTATTCACTGAGGATGCATGGGTACTACTGACAGCACAATTTAATTCCCAGGGCAAATTCCTCCTTGGAGTTCACACGGGAGTGAATATTGCTCATGGTGTCTGTAACGTGCCGTGTCCTTGTCAGCGGATACAGAAGAGCCCTCTAAATTGGTACTGTATAGTGGGAAGAGAAATGGGCCAATTACACAGTCTCCCCTGCTCACAGTGATGTACACTATGGGTAGATAATCACTTTTACATCAGGCTTTGTAAATATAGACACAGTACAACATTTTAGATGTGATTTTTAGAACCACATGCAACATAATAATACTAGAAATTCCAACAAAGAGAACAGAAATATTTTCAGGCCAAGAGCTTTCTGTGCACCCCTGCCCACACAAGTGCTTGCAATGACATCAAGTGTAACACTGAACAGAACCGCACGTGCTCTGGTGGGTTTTTAGCTATGGGTACAGTAAGATTTACTGTATTATGTAAACTGCCTATTTTTTCCATAATTTATTATTTGTACAGTGACCAACAAGTACTGCGGTAGACTCTGGCACAGTGACAGGCTCATTACAAAGCCATACAAAAGCACAGGGAGACATATTCAAATGTCACGTCATGAAACCTGAGACAGTCTTAGGTGCTTACAACATTGCTTAAGTTCAAAGGAGTGTTGACCACTTCAGGCCAACCAAACCTTGTCTAGTTCTCCTCAGGGAGAGTAAATAGATGGTCACAGTTATTTTTTGCTTTTTTAAATTTAGGCAACACAGCAGAGAGCCTGAATATGGCCCACTACCTCTTCTCCAAGAAATGGGCAAGCTAACGTAAGATGATATGTAATGATACAGTAGCAAACAAAAGTAAAGAGTAGATGGGTGACAAAACAGAGAAAATCTGTTTGCTCCCAGACCCAGCAACTCTTTTTCCAGGCTTGCTTATACAGGATTCAAGGAGGCAGAGTTCAGAGCTATGAGCTAGGAACCATTTCTGTTTTCAGGGATTCTAGAGTCAATGAGAAAAGCTATTCTGTAGCGGTGTCTGGCAAACCTGTTTCAACAGAAACACAGCTTGAGATAAACCAAATTTTACTACCATTTGGATTTAAGTTGGGGCAGGAGAGAACTGAGAGTTCTAGCAACAAAATGAAAGGAGGAAAGCATAAGAACAAGCAACAAGAGCTAGCTTTGAGAACAAAGGGATGCTAATAGAAGGACAACATACCTCGAATTATGTCCAAAGATATTTTAGCAGTAGTACCAGGGAATATTAGAGAAGACCTTTGTGGATATCCAGATGACCAAACCTAAGGAGGTGTGAATAGTCATAGTATGAGATGCTGAAACCATGTGCAAGCAATACAGCTTCCCTGAGGTCATGCTGAGAACAGACTTTGGCAGAATTTATATGCCTAGGTACAAGAAAAAAACACTTTGCTCTCTGGTTGCCAGGTCCATAGTGGCAACCAAAGCTGGATGGGGTCTTGCAAATTCTCTGCCAGCTAAGGATGACCCCCAGCCTCTGCCACACAATGGTTGTGAAATGGGTCAAGACAACCTACACAAATCCCTACACCCTGCCCTTCATCAGGTTAGAGCCCGTTTGTTGCACAGAGAATGAGTTCACATTTTGCTGGCAGTGTAACTGCTCTGTAGCTGTACCAGTGGTATACTCGGGCAAGCTTCAGAGGGCAATTTTTTTGACATGTGCAGAGAAATGTTCAGGTGTAGAGTACTGTCCCTTCATGTTGTTTTCATTTTTGCAGCCACCTAAAGAGTCAGCTCCATCTGCACAGCAACTTTCCTGAAATTACCAAACCAAAGACCTTCCCAAATAAAATAAGTCCCCTGTCAGCTGTTCTGGTTCAGTACAGAAAACCAAAAATACTCCTACTCACAGTCCTAAATGTACGAAATCAGAGTAATATTGGAATGAACGTATACAGTGTAGACCATGCACACATTTTCTCATGCCTGCTTTATGTTGTCCACAGGGCAAGACCATTTGTTCCGCATTATAGAGGCAGTAACTGTGCTTTTGAAAAAATACATCATCCTGTATCCCATATCCAATTAAAAATATGTGCTGTGCATGCCTATTTGCCATTGACAACGTCTTCTAACAGCTAGCTGAGATAGGGTTAGTGTATCTGCTACGAAGAACTGAAGAGGAGGGTAGTGGTGGGGAGAAAAGGTTGAAGCTGGGAAGAAAAAGGGAAGCAAAAAGAAAAACCTTTTCTTCTTAACAAACTGGAAAGCTACTAGGATGAAGGACTGACCTGGCAATGGCTGTAAAGTTGAGGAGCTCCCATTTCAGGGATGTGATGTTGTCGTGCCCAGCTTTTTACGCCACATGTTCATGGTAGCTTAGGGGCATGTCACACACTTGTGAGAACTTTACCATGGTGTTGATGGAATATTGTGTCAGTAACAGAGTGATTTGGTTTTCCTCTGGACATTGATTGGAGTAATTCTTATTACATTTTATAGCTTGCTTGGCCTTGCTATGAGAGTCAAGACATAAATTGGACCATAAATTGGCCTATGTCAGAATCTACATTGAAATGACATCAAATACATGTCATCATGCTGGTGTTTCAGATGACAGCAGGATCCTGACACTCCTTGTCAACTTGATCAAATGCTAGACCCCCTCACATCCTTGCCATGTGGCACACTTTAACGGTTATAGTGAAGGCTGTGGAGGTATCTCCTGCGATCATACTGGAGAATGCTGTAGTAGGGAAATAAATTGTGTTTGTAGACCAAATTGATTTGCTTCGACTTATTGCAAAGTAACAATCTCCACTGTGAGCATTGCAGGTATATGCATATAAATAAAAATTGACACAAAAAAAATATATAGATACACTGAGAGGAAAAGAGAGAATACATAACTGAGATATATTTATCCCACAAGCAAAGTGAGACTTGATAATTCATGAGTGGCAAAGATGCAGTTGAGTTATGGAGATCTTTCCTCTGGAGTGAAATAAATATAGCATCTCCATTCAGTCCATTATATAGCATGATTAATAGAAGTGAATGCTTTCAATAGGTTGGTTTTATTTTTAAACATTTAGAGGCTATATTCTGTTCTTAATTTTCAGACTATCAAATATCTTAATGTTGATTTTGGTTTAAAAAAATTTTTGGTAATAGTGATTTGGGGGGGAGCAAGTTTCTGTTTACCACTCTGCAAAGAGAAATCAGACTTATTTTAATTATAAACTGGAGTTCACCTAATTGTAGGTTAGTGGCTCACTCTGTCAGAAAGCTATAGCATAGCTTAACATTAAGATGAAGTCTACAGCACGGTATGAGACACCTTTTTGGCTAGCTGATTTTAAATGAGCAGTTACATCACATTTGGAGCAAGTCAACACTTGTCCATCACCTCCACCACCGCTGTGAGGACTGGCCAGTTCCCACCCATTTCTCTCTGCATCTAGCGGTATCTTAAGACCTGAACTCATCACCCCTCTGTTGCTAAACACTATGAACACCGCAGGCAGGAACACAGCATCACCACAGCTGGGCCATTTTTTAACATGGTGTTAACACAACAGGCTTCTCCATGATGGCTTACACAGACTTTGCACAGTGTTGTCTGTGGAGACAGACAGTGGCTAAATGGGGAGCACGAAGCCGTAGAAGGTGGTCTGGTGTTATTTTATGACTCTCTTTCTAAGTCACTATCTTTTTCTAGCTTAGATTTCAGCTATTACATAGTGTGTAAATGTTAGCACTATTACCTACTTGCTTATAACTGTAGTAGAAAACTCTCGGTAATATGCCTGTTCAACAGTCCTAAATCATAAGACCTTCCTGTGGGCCAAAACCCAGCTACCTCACAAAAATTGCCAAAACCTTAGTTTTTTCCATTGCCAATACCAACAATGACCTGAGGTTCTTTTACTATAAAATTCCTAACATACAGAAAACCAAAAATGTTGAGACAGCATTGAGGAGTAACTCTATTAACTCAAGAGAGTTGCATGACTGTCAAAAAGAGCTACAGAAATCTATATGGAAATAAAAAACAGAGGGATAATGGCTTGTACTGCAAAACTAGTTTTTATTCACTTAGTTCATTAGAAAAGTTCATTTTTAATTGAAGTCCATCAGAACATGTAAGAACATCCCAGAAATTTCCTCGCCAAAGAGCTGGACCTTATCTATAGATCTGAGAAAGATGCAGTGAATGATATGCCACATACATGGCTGAAATATGCCATATAATAAACTGCTGAAAGGGGAAATGCAACTGGATATTTATGCTCCTCGAAGTTGTGTGTGACATCTCAGGAGTGGGGGACTTGTTTGTCATCTCTTTGATGAGCCAGAAGGAATTCCAGAGAAGAGAAGCACCTTGAATCCACTGTAAAAGAGTCACCTTGTTATCATTCAGTGATCGGCATGGTTGCAACAGAAGAGATTCTATCTTTGTTTTACTGTTTGCATGGGTGCAGGAATTATGTCCATGCCCACAAACCTAGCTCTATTTAGGCATCTTCAGGGCTGTTATTCTGAAACCGAGCTCAGGGCAGGAACACTGAAACACAAAACGCTTCCAGAAAAAAGGCTGAAGTGATTCCTGCAAACTGTTAATGACAACTTCTTGTAGAAAGCTGATCCTTGCGTTCTGGTGATAACAGATCTAAAATCTTTGCTCTAAGATGGAGATTTTGAAAAATAGCCCCAAACTTTTATGTCTGGCTCCCCTGCTGTGTTCCCTTCCTCTCCCCTCCTAAGTCTATTTTAAATTATTTTTGATATGCATATTGCTCTGTAGGACTGATCTTTTGCTGTTTGACCAGAAAGAGGATCATGTAGGTAGAATTATCCATCTGTTTCATATCATCTCCTATTATTCTTTTGCACCTGTAACAGAGAAATATATTGGAAACCCATAATTCTGACAACTTTTCACTGAAAAATGGAAAAAGAGGCACACAAAAAGTTGTCAGAATTTTTCCAAACTTATAAAGGCCACTGTCCAACCACTAAAAAAAAAAAAGAAAAGAATTACCTTTACCTAAAGTTTCCTTAAATTACCCCTGGCTTAAAAATTAGTAACCCAAAACAGCTTTTCATTACAAGATTCACTGCAAGAATGCCTCTTGATTTCTGCTCAAGACACTGAGACTTAAGTACTTACAAAACAATGAGTAAAAGCTTGAGCATGTTCCTTGACTAAGGTTTTGAAAATCACTCTGTGTCCTTTTCTCTAATGAAAGTTTGTCCTAAACCAGGAAGTCCAGACAAACAAATGAGTAAGCAGATTTTCTAGTGTCCACAGCAGAGAGAAGTGTTGTCATCAAGCTGGCTCTGTCATCCTGGTTCTGATCCATGCTGCCTCAACCCACCTTATTGCTGCCTGGAACCTTATGCTGAATGGACATCACAGTCTGACCAAGTCACCTTTCCTCTGGAGCACTTTGTCTCCCACCATAGCAGCTGATAAACAATACTGCAAGAAGGAAGTTTGACTGACCTGGAGTAAATGTCCAAGGATTTTGGCTAATCTAGGTGATATCGCTCAGTTACAATATGAATAGGCTTTGCAATATGATCTGTCTCTCACCGTCATAGCAAAACACTTCTGTGTCAAAAGGTTGGCATGAAGGTCTATAAGGCAATGCAATGATTCTGATGATTTCTCTGCAGGAAACAAATATTTATTAAGAATGATTAAAATTATAAAATTGGTAAATGGCCAGCATTTCACTTTGGAAAATTCCACATTGAGTTCTTTGTAAATCTGTCAAGATTTAATGTTGTAGACCAAAATTATCCATGGTAGCTGCCTGCTTCAAATAAACTACTAGGGGCAACTTTTCTAGAAGAAATTAGCCATTTTCTGAAATGTATTTAAGCAAAATACACATTTCAATTGACAGGAATTTCTTTTGGTTTGAATATAGTGTTTCCATTTGCTGGGAGGTTTGTGTTAAGGGAAGGAGAGAGCTAGTGGAAAGAAATTTTGCCTGTCCGGGTAATTAAAAACTATATCATGTGCAAGCACCTACCTGTGGTGGTGGAAAAAAAGTTGGACAGGCTCCCATATCCTAATTTTTTACTGCATAGTTTTACAAGTTTAATAATACACTTTAAGTACAATTTTTGGCACAACATATATCTTGGTGGTTGCTCAAAGGGAGAGTCAGAGCTCAGACAACTTCCCATTTCCCTTCCTTTACCAAAATCCCATTGCATGGGTTTACCTTGTTGGAAAGCAGAGGTCATACTGGAGGCATTCATATACTTGAAGCCTGGATTAATGTGACATCATGGCGATGACATCAGTTAGCAAGCATAGTGATGGCTTCAATTTGAGAACAGCTTTTCCCAGTCTGGACAGAGTGGAATCCTTCAGAAACTGAAATGCACAGAAAATTATTCCCAAGCTCTGCAGAATACAGTAAGCTCAAAAGGATGTAAATATTATAACCATCCCAGGGAACATAGCAACAAATTCTACAAGTTAGGCTTAAAATGCAGTGATGAGATTAGCATTTGCTGTTAAATCCATCAGATGGTTTCAAGGATTTCTCCACCAGAACTGCTGTTCTGGCAGACTCAGGCCAGTGTCACAGCTGCTGCTTCTCCGTGTGTGCTCCCAGTGGCACTCTGCTACCTAAGCCCTCTGCAGGGAGGAGGCCTGGAGGAAATGGCATTGGGGAATTGATTTCCAAAGTTCCTTTTGCAGAGTGTTTGCTAGTGTGACCATAACATAGCCTTCAGAGGCCCAGGTGCACGGTTCTCAAGGTACACCACAGTTCCATTCATTTAACACGACACAAAGGAGATAATGGTTCATATGATCTCTTATCTCTAAATGAGAGACGTTAGCCTTTTTGTTTTTCTTTAATTGCCTACTAAACCCCTTCACACATATACACACAACACTCAGGTCTTATAAGTGCAATATCCTTGGTGGTCCACATCGGATGAACCAAAGAAGAGTCTGAGTGAAACGCGCAGAACCAAAGACATTTGAACCAAAGGACAACACGAAATACATAACATCTAGTTTTGCTCACAGGGACCTCAGAGCAGCAGGCAATCTCTTTTACTACATACTCTGTGATTTTGGGACATAAAGCAGAGACTTAAGGATAGTATCTGGGCCTTTAATGTGAGTATCCTCACTTTTGTCCATTTAAAGCTGGAACCAGTGCATTAGCTGAAGGGATCGTGTGTGTGTGTGTGTGTGTGTGTGTGTGTGTGTGTGTGTGTGTGTGGTTTAATACACATTTAATATAGCTCCTGGGAAAGCTAATGGAGTTGCCTTGGGGAGTTGAGCAACCTCCCAGTGCGCTCTGCATAAATCTTCTTTAGCTCCAGGTGAACAAAAAGTTGTGTTAAGTGCAAAAGTGAAGGTAACAGCTGCTGAATCCCTTTTGCTGGCCTATGGAGAATTGGTACTGCATGTTACCAGCTGATTGGTGATTTCTTAACCTCTTCTAACCTGTAAAAATAAGAGGAAAAATTGAAGCTTTGAGGTAAGAATTTCTCTCCTAGTAGGATTTTCTCTTATTCACCAAGGACAGTAGGTTAAAAAAAATAATTTGGAAAGAAATTCAGCTAGAAAATGGCCAGGACACCACAAATGCAGTTTTATAAGACTCTTTCTTCTTACTTTCCTTTTTTTTTCTTTAAGACGATAACTTGGTTTTATACTTTACTGTCTTATTAAGAGAATGCATTTTGGAAGTCTGCCACAGTTAACAGTATCAGAAGGATTTAGGGCTGCTGAAACACACTTGAAGATTTAATTCTGCTGACTTCAGCTCTGATCCGAAGTAAAAACTGTAACCATAGATTAAATGTTTAGCGCCAGATATTGCAATTGCTGCTTCTTGTCATAAATCCTTGTGTCTATTGCTGTTTCAGACAGCTCTCTGCGGGCCCTTGGCAGTGCATGCAGCACAATGCTCGTCTTGTATAAGGTTCTTCACCAGGGGCCAATTCTCAAAGTCCTCTCTCCATCCTTCCTCATAAAACTCCCAGTTGCCTGAGTGAGAACCTTGAAATGTAACGGTGCAAGGCTGCCCCGTGGACATAATTCCCACACAACGCTGTGAAAAAAATAGGGATGACCACCTGCTTTTTGTAGTGCCCAATCTTTGGTTTTCAAAAAGAGTATTCTGAGGGTGGGGGGGGAAAGGGCCTTTAAAGACTTTATTAATCTCTTAGGAGAGACGGCTAATAAAAGCAAATAATCAATGCAAAATTAGATTGCCATGATGAAAATTAACTAATGTGATCATTCATACACTAGAATATCTGGTTAAAAGTTTAAGGGCTACCTCCATCTCTTAGTTATAATTTTATAGGTCTCTGTAGACTCCTTTTTCGGACTTCAGCAGCCATTGACATTTTAATCTTTTTAATGTGGTCATCTGATTTACACGTGGGGTTTGCTTTTTCATTGTGAGTAGTTTTCCACTCATTGCTTATTGAACTCAAATAAAGTTATAATAAGAATATATCTCAATAGTCTAGGGTCTGAAACTGGTCCCTGTCTTCCCTGACCTTGGGTAGATTTATTTCATTGTAAATCTCAGCACACAAACTTTAATTTTTTTTCTACTAAAATTTTAATGTCAAGGGTATAACCCAAAATATTTTCAAGGCATCTCATAGTACCAATCATACTGACATGTGAGAAGATGCTGGCAACCTTATTCTTCCAAAAGAAAAAAAAAGAAGAAGAAAATTAAAACTAAGGCTAAGAAGATGGCACACATACTGGGCTCCCACACCAGCATTGAGGCCACAGGTAGAGACTGGGACAAAAGGCATTGAGGTATAAGCCTTTGTCTGCCCTCCTAGGTGGTGGCCTGATGTTGAAATTTTTATGCCTTCAAGAAGAGGAAAAAACAAAAACAGAAAGAAAAAAATTTAAGTCAGAATGCTGAGTGGAAAGTCAGTAGCACGACCCCAGCCCAGGTGCCCCAAAAATTAAGTAAAAATTATTCCCTCGACAAGCTGGATATCTGTATTTCACTTATAATCTCTGGGACTGGAATATCTGACTTATGCCTTATCCTGTTAGGTGGAAGGGTCAACACAGAATCTGGTAAATTTGGTTTAAATAAAATTTAATTTTAATTTGAGCTTTTTTGGCGTGATGGTATATGGATAACATTTTGCTGGATTGCACAACCTTCTTGCACACAAGCATGTTCAGCTACGTTTTTTCAAGCTGTCACTTGTAGCTTTCTCATACTTCATCTGCTGTTTTTTTAACATTATATAAGACCTGTATAGAATAAAAGTATCAGATTTATTTCATATGGCCATGGTAGTCCCACCACATGCAGATAAAAGAAACTGCTCAGCGATACACTCAGCAAAGCTCCATTTCAGGAGGCAATCATTTCCTTTGTTTCTTTCCCATGTGAGCAAACTAGTCTTTTATTAATTCTCTACCCTATCCCCATTTAGTCTTATAGAGAGTGCCAGGGAGAAGCTGGGAATATAATGCTTTCCTCCCTTTTTGCTACAGGTCATATAAAATGGATATTGCATCCAGTGCAGATGGGGCAACATTGTCATTCATCAGTTCCCCAAATTGGCTGCTTGGCAGACAGAATTATTTAAGTAAAACTGAAGTAATTTTCAAAATTGAAACTTAAGCTGTTTAGTGGCATAAGCCAAGAGCAGTTTTTCTTGGACCCCCAACACTTCCTTGGCTCACATTCACAGTTCAGCTATTTTCATTCCCATCAATTAGTTCAATCTCCATGGATGTGAGGAAGGGCTAGAGCAGCGCGGTTTCTTTGATGCAATTTCATGTATACATATGGAGCATCTGTTACTCCAGGAGTCTTGCCGTCACTTCCATTACATGGAGAGCATTGATAGTGATAGGAACTCAGGACCTGATGGGCCATTTTCTTCTGAGCTTCACACAGAAGTGCTTTGGCAGAAAGCCATGTGCAAGGGAATACCCCTCCAAACAAAGGAAAGACACCATGACAAAACCCTGCAAAGGGGTCCAGGGAAAATAAAATGTGGAGGAATGTGCTCCCTTCATCCCTCACTCCAATCCTCCTGAGCATCTGGGTATTTGACACCTTCAATGTGAAAGCCAATAACATTGGCACAGGGATTCTTGACACCAAGCGTGGGGTACTCTGGCTGGTCAAGTTGAAAATAAAGGGCTCAAAGAAGGCGCTTCACCTTTAACAGGCTCTTGCTGTCAGGCCACTTTTTGGGGGGGGAATAAGGGGAGCTATAAAAGCTTTTTCTTCAGTATTTCTTTTGAGACAGCATGTATTCCACTTGTATTGATGCGCCAGAGGCTATCATTACCAACAACTCAGGTAAACATCTTGAACCAATTATTAACCTGTGATAGAAAGATAACATTTTCTCCCCTTCTTGGTACCTTTTATTTATCCTTAATACTTTCCAGGGAAATATCTGAGAGCTCTTGTTTTTCATCTTATAATTTGGTCAGGAGGATAAAATCCCAGCACTTGGTTAAGTGTGATTTAAGTGGTAATTAAAATGTTATGCTAGGCTTCAGTATACGATGAGCTTCTGTCTCTCATTTAGCACACCCACCCATTGCCTAATTTTAGAAAGGGCCTGATGGATGGCTTCAAGGACTGTTCAAGAAATATTTGACAGGTACCTGCTCTCTATCATAGATTGCTGCTGGTTTAATAACTACTACATTTCCAGCTTGTTTGGGTACTCTAGCCTCTAAGCAACCTTCTTTGTAGAGAAACACAACCATTCTCACAGGCAGACAAGCAACCTGCAGGCTTTGGGAACCCTCAGGTGGTCAGAAAATGCTGCTAGTGTAAGCAGAAACCATCCACTGACTGTCAGAGCACCTCAAGAATCCAGGGTTTATCATCTTGGTCAGAGGGCTGGAGCACCTCTCCGATGAGGACAGGCTGAGAGAGTTGGGGATGTTCAGCCTGGAGAAGAGAAGGCTCCAAGGAGACCTTATAGCAGCCTTCCAGTACCTGAAAGGGGCTACAGGAGAGATGGGGAGGCACTCTGCATCAGGGAGTGTAGTGATAAGATGAGGGGTAACAGTTTTCAGCTGAAAGAGGGCAGATTTAGATTAGATATTAGAAATAAGTTTTTCACTGTGAGGGTGGTGAGGCACTGGAACAGGTTGCCCAGGGAAGCTGTGGATGCCCCATCCCTGGAGGGGTTCAAGGCCAGGCTGGATGAGGCTTTGAGCAACCTGGGCTAGTGGAGGGTGTCCCTGCCCATGGCAGGGGGGTTGTAACTCAATGATCTTTAAGGTCTCTTACAACCCAAACGATTCTATGATTCTATAATCTTCAGACAGAAATTGTTGTTTCTCATCTGGCACACATTGAAAATGAAAAGATCTAACATTTCTTACAACAGTGGTTCACATATTGTCTTAACTTCACCTTTCTTATTTGAGCAGTTTCGTTAAAGAAAATTTTCAAATGGAAGAAAAAGTGCCTTGACAAGGAGAAAAAAAAGAAAAAGTAACATGCCATTCCAAAAAAGTTTAATGGAATATTTCAGTTATTCTTTCCAAACAACATTTCACTGAAATCAACACACTGCTGCAAAAGTGTTTGCTTTTTATCAGCTGACATTCTTCCTTCTAAAAATTTCCAGCCAAAAGTTTTCTACTCATGTATCGTTATTGCAATAGGAATATTTGTAACTGTGGTTTGAATTTATGTGAGATGCTTTTAGTCTGACTCTTCAACCCACTTAAATTGAGGCAGACTCTTGTATAATTTGAAACATTCCACAATGTTTATCTCTGGGTTGATGAAACGCATTAGAAGGACAGTTTTAAATTATTCCTTCATGAGTTGCATTGCTCCTACAAATTCCTGCATTTTCTCAAAATAGGTTAATTTTTTCTTGTCACCTCCCACATAATATTAAATTATGTGTAGCAAGTTATGTACGAAAAATGTAGGGTTTGCTTTTTCCTTGGGGTTTTAAAGAAGTTCATTTAGTGAAATGCAGAAAATACGGAAGAGATGTACCCTTTGCCAATATCATTTTTTTCATCAGACTCCCTAACCTTGGACTCTGCATATGGAGTCACTATGAATATATATATATGAATATATACTGAATGCTAACTGAACATGGAGAGAGAATCTAGAAGGCAAACAGTGCCTGGCATTGATGGTGTATTACTATGAGACCTGCTTTTTTCATAAAATGAGTATGTTGTCTATTCCTGTATACCAGTTATAATTTAGTGGGTTAAGTGACTTGGAATCTGCTGTGCTCTTTGGAGACTGCAGTCCAAAGATGTATCTAGCCCATCATTACAGCACTTCTGAACCACCAGAAAAGGGCTAGTATCTGCCCCAGTATGTTTAGGCATGAGCTTTACACAAAGCTGCCAGATATAATCACTCATCCAGCTTCTTCTTTCCATGGACCAGCACATGGGAACAGTCTTGTAGCGGCCTCTACTTGTCTTAAATTATAAGCATCTGTTTCTGATTAGTTTTGAGAAGTACTCAAAATTTTTATTAATTACCTGAGACTGATAATAACAGAAGATTTGTTGATAATTACATTCTATTCTTTGGTTTTATTGTTATTTTTCATTGTTTCTTTTTTTTTTTTTGTCTCCCTGGGATTGTCCATGAACAAAATTATCTGGGAAACAACCTCGGCATTTGGTTATGAAGCACCAATAAACCTGAACAGCATTTTTTTTGTCTACACTGAATAGCCTTTGCTATGTATTAGCCCAGTGCCATTACAAATTCAAACCCTATATATATATTGTTCATGGCCCTTTGTGTCATCAGGAAATTAAAGTTTGCAGCTGGCCTCTTCATCTTAGTTAATCATGCGAACATGAAATCCTTAAAGGTCCACGCAATGGTCCCTGCGGGGGCCCCACTCAACACTTCTCTGCAGCGTGACATTGTTTTTCAGCTGTGTTTTTATCTTCTCCTCTCTTCTGTTCTGAGCTCCTGCTGCTTTTAGCTTCAGTAGCAGACTGTCATGTGGCACTTTATCATGGGCTGTCCAGAGCGCCGCAGCAGCCGTGTGCCTTCACCAGGCACCACAACCTGCTGGAACATTTAGGAGGTTAGAGATGAAGCCTCTCCTGCTCTCATTACCCTAGTTTCCTGCCATCAGCCTTGCCCTGGTGGCAAATGGGAAAAATCTCTGAGTATACCTTGTACTGTGTCTTACACAAGGTTGCACGGTGATGGTATAAAGGCTTAGTTTCTTCCACCTGTATTTTATGCTGTGGTTGCTTGTATTCTAAGAACTCACTTAAAATTATGACAATAAATCAAAGATTTCCTTCCAGATGTCTTTTAACATCTAGCATCATTTCCTCCAGGTCCTGGATATGTCCTAGATTTTAGTTTCCTTAGGTAATTTCCTCCACTGGCCTTAGTGACCCTGACACAGGCTGACCTATCCTTAACTTTGTCTCCCTTTTTAAGATTCGGTTTGAAGAATTCAGTCAATACCTCATTTAAAGAGGGTGGGAGGAGGTGGGGGTGAAGGAAAGCCTTCACTAGCATCTTCGTTTTCATTTCCTGTGCCATTGTATTCTAAGTTTCTCCCTGACTGATTTTCACTCTCTTGAAGGTAACGAGAAAAATCTCTTTGTATTTGTTTTCTTTCTTTTTTTTTTTTCTTTGCTGGAACTCCTTTAAATTTTTTTGTTAGTTTTTCCTTAACTCTTGATACATAACATACATGCGAAAGACTGAAAGGGTGGGGTTTTTACCATCAAATTTCTCCAGAGTTGTTAATATTTTTCTCTTTACCATTGAGAAAGCCATTTTGTCATTTTAAAGATCTCAGCTGTTTTATAGGGCTCTAATTTTTGGGTCTTAATCCAACAAATCTTTTAAGCATGTGCTTAACTTCAGATATGTGAGTGGTTGCATTGAACTCAATGGAGCTTGTCAGGTGCTTAAAGTTAAGCGTATGATTAAGTGCTTTGTTTGGCTGTCCTTGCGGAGCCCTGTCCCCGAGGAGCCCCTTCACCAACAGCCTACACAGAGCTCCCAGGGACTGGGTGCTCTTGCTGCACTCAGGAGGCAGGTGTTGTGGCAGAGAGAGGAGGATCCTACAGCACACGAGCCTCCCAAAAGTTTTAGGAGAGTATCTTTATTTGTGGTTATTGATTTTAATATAACACATGCCTTTGTGCATGGTGCCTTCTGACCTTGAGGCGTCTGCGATTTAAGTGATACAGACATGAGCCAAGGAGGAGAGGAACCAAAACAGATGAAACAAGAAAGATGATCCAAAGACAGCCCCACGGGTCTGATTTCACAAGGACATGAAGCATCTTGTGCTATCTTCCCCTACTCATTTCAGAGGGACTCTTGAATGCTGAGTCCTTTCCTGGATGTATTCAGCACCTTGCAGGATTAGACCCTGATCTTATTTATTTATTTATTTATTTATTTATCTAACCCATCTCTTTCAGCTGCCCATCTGCTTTATGTTGCTGCTCAGAGATGGGTAGATGGCCCACTCTCACTGGGCTCTCATTGTGTCATTCCCTGCCCCACTTTTTACCCACCACATCCAGAGTAAAAAGGTGTTCTTCCAACTGCTTGAGACCAACAGGACAAAACAGGAGCCAGGTCCCCTTTGCCCCGAGGCAGAGGGAGGACACTGGTGTGGCAGCACTACCCTGTCACTGATTTCTCCTGGCTGCTTCCTCCTGGCTGAGAACTGAGATGTTGCTGCGGCTGCCTTGTGGCACCAAAGGACATGCACTGACCAGGGAAGTTAGGTTGGCAGTAGCAGTTTGGGTGCTCAGAAATTAACCTGAACAAGGGACTGCATTCAAGTGCCTGGGAAAGGCTTCTCCAGAGAGATAAGAATCTCCTAAAATGGTGCTTTGTAAAAATTGCACATGGTAGACTTCTGTATCAGCTGAACTATCTGGCTCTCGTTGTGCTGGTTTGGAGGTTGTGAACAAGCTGCCTGGCAGCTCTGTGTGCTCTGTCAAGCCAGTTAAGCCTTAGGACACTGCTTTCTCCGAGGCCTGGCAGATGAAGAAACCACCATTACTAGATAAATGGGATAGGACTGAAATAAACGCTCAGATGTTCCCTGGACAAGCCATCTTGATATTCCTCACAGATATGGGCTTGAAAGTTCTGTACCTAAAGGCTGTTTCACGTCGGTCTTGTTCCTGCCTCTCTAGAGGCTTCTGTGTTTTTCAGAGACTGTACAGAGGAAAATGTGTCCTTTTAAGTTATAGGAAGAATTCTCTCAGCTGGCAGCAGTCATAAGATCCTTTATTCATACTGGGGTAGCAGCCAGCAGGCTCCATCTGAGACCAAGACCCAGTTGTACGGTGCCATACCAACATTTCCTTTCAATCATTGAAGGAAAAGCTGTTAACAGTTTCTATCCTCTTCTGGAGGTTGGCTGCTAGGAATGGGGAAAGGCTTGGGTAATACTCCTTTAAAATAATTTCTACTGACCTCAGATTTGAGAAGGGGGACAGGATGGGGTTCATGGTGACAGCTGCAATTTCAGCATTATTTCGGGAAAGGTAACGTGTCCCTCTTCTGCATTGGTAGACTGGCATCTCTTCTTGTCATATGACCCTAATTAATTTGTGTAGCATGTGTCATGGGGGAAGGCAAGATCCAGACTGAAGCCTTTGTAATGGGATTTTACCCTGTGCCAGACAGAAGTAATTAACTATATCTATCTTTTTCAGTTTCAGTTGCTCTTCCTTAAAAGATTTATATTAGGAAGGTGAAATCATACATAGTCACACCTTGTCCGTACAAGCTTTTCTTATCTCCTGTGACAGAATTAAATGTTATACTTTGTCTCTAGCAAATGGTAATGTCCATATGACTAGCACCAAACTAAAAGTCACTCTGAACCCACTTGTTCTTTATGACATTATCACTGCTCTGGTTGCCAGATAGCCTCTGCCCTCCCCTATTTGCTTGCATTTCCTCTATCCAGGTTTACTTTGATTTCCACAGGTATATCCTATTGGGTGCATGGCAGGTAAGGAGCGTATTTATGCATAGGATATGTGTACAGACAGTACCAAGCTCATCAGAAAAGAGCAGGGGAGGAGAGGGAGAACACAGGTGCTCTTCTAAACTCATGAAAGGAGAATACATCTTCACACAAACCACAGCACAGCTGTGAAAATCCTTGTTGTTAAACGTCTACAAGGATTAACACCAATATAAATACAAAGGATTGGATTTTTGGCTCCTGAGTTTGTCCTTTGAGGGTTAAGAAATAGAGAGCCTTCCTCTGTCCGTGGAAGTCTCTGGGCTGTGGCTGGTGATGTCAGGAGAGTGCTCAGGGGCAATTTCTTTCTTCCGTCCTGGTCTCAGCTGTGCTGGCCAAAGAGGATATCATCCAGGACCTTGTCACCACCTCTCTGTTCCCCTCCAGACTGTCCAGCTCAACATGATTCTTCCCCTAGCTCATCTTCAGGTATCCATCAAGACCAGTAACGAGCTGTTGTTGAAGCTCAAGTGCCTCAAGACTGGACTGAGAATGGTTGCACAAGGAGTTTAGCTGGCTGGGCTGGGGCAGGAGTCAGCAGGCAGCTGGGGTGGGTTGGGGGTAGCAAGTGATGCAGTCAGCATGGCTCTTTGCAGGGGGTGTTTGGGTATTCTCCCAGAGGAGGTGTGGGTCCAGTGGCAGTGTCGCCTGCAGTAACCAGTACTGCAGGGGACAGGGAGGGGAAAAGCTGCATCACTGAGCCTGGGGGCTGCATCCAGCCCTGCTGCAGCCCTGCTGCAGGCACTGCTCCTGTTAACAGCACTGAGAGCTGTGCCTGCCATTCCCTAAGTGCAAAATGTGCAGGAAATTTATCCTATTATACCAAAAATTTTGGTCATTCTCCACACCCCTGGCACCTGTATTTTGTTTCTAATGACTAGTTTGTCCTCTCTCTAGCTGGGGTAAACTACACAAAAACTCTCTCACAGGCACCACTTCTCTCTATTCTGCCTGACTTCTGGCTGTCTCAAGTGGTCCTGCACCAGAAATAAAGCCTACACTACTAATTTTAGACAACCTCACAGTCCCTAACATATTGTACCTCTATAGCCATTCATTTCTCTTACACATCCATGATTGGATCTTACTGTAGCATTTGAGGCTACTCCTATCTCACTTAAGCCTTATATGTCTTAACTTTTGTCCTTGGCATCCAGACAATTCTTCTATTCTCAGGATGCTTTCTGCTGAACTTCCTGTCTATAAAAATGCGCTCAGGGAGTCTATCACTCTTCCAGCCTATTCCTTCCCCTTCCCAGAGCTTCCCCTTTTCTTACCATACCAAGCAATTATTCTTATTAATTATTCCAGCTAACAGTAATTATCAGCAGCATGCACCCCCAGCCACATTAATAACAGCGATCTCTAGGACACTGAGGAATTGGCTGAAAAGATTCACTTTGCTACTTGGATTGCATAGGAAGACAAATTCCTTTTCTTCCCTGCATGTCTCTTTTGAAGGGGCAGGGGGTATCTTATCACTTTCTTGTTTTAAGATGGGCAAAAGCAGTGCAGATGAAGAAGCAAGGACTTACTGTATAGGCATAGCCAAGAAGAGTCAGAGAATAGAGATCCAAGGTTTAGTCTGTGGATTTTGTACATGGTTTCTAAGCAGTGTCAATAATTGATTTTTTTAAATTTTTTTTCTTCTGATATTTATGGGCCAAATACTGAAATTTCTGCTTGGGCTCCAATAATCTGGGGTCTGCCTCAGGGTTAGAACTTCAAATTGTTTTCATCCGTTCCACAGGCTCAACTACCATTCAGCAGCAAATGGAATAAAATTTGGCCATGTTTCATCATCTGTAATTTGTCAATATTTTTCATCTCACTGCTGAAAAACACTGACGTTTTTAAAAGTGATGTTTCCCTAGTGCAAAAATAAGAACAAAGAAAAAAGGCAAAAATATTTTAAAAAGAAAGAAATGAAAGAAGAAAACCCTTCTGCAAAATGAGAGAATTAAAAAAATATTTTCCCTCAAAATTGCTTACCATTTGCCTAAGCTGCAAAGTTTTTAATGACATTCTAGTGAAAATAGAGCGCTCTGGCTAAATTCCTTCAAACCCAATAAAGCAGATGACTGGGAACTGTAATGGAATTGATGCTGTCAAGTGAATTTGCTTTTTTAATGCTAACATGTTTTTGGTTATTAAGAAACAAAAAAAGCAAGTGGTATGTGATCAACATAGCTTCTGACAGGGGCATTGGAACCCATCTGGCTTATGGATCCCCCACTTTTTTTTATTAGCCTGAGATTATAAAGTTGTAACACTGTAGTTTAGCTTCTGGCTCCTGCAATTGTAAATTGGCAAAGGGCTAACTATAAGGTGTGAGTTTCTGAAAACTAAAATACGATGCTGACCCAGTGCACACCACACAGGCCTGCAGCAGATGTACTGGATGAAGGAAATACAGTAGCACTGTTGAAATGTTACTGATTGGTTCCAACTGAGTAGCTCTAGATATAAACCAGCTTTCAAAAAACAACAGATGAGATAAAAATGTCAGAAATGATCATTAAAAGCTGATGCCATATATTATTTAATGAAGTCACACAAGGCAAAATAGTACCAAGTGTCCTCCAGCAGTAACTGGTGTACTCCATGAACGTTTGCTCCACAGTTGTCAATATCTGGGATGAAAAAAAGCCTCTCAATCTTTACAGATTTCTTTAATTTAAATAAGCCTTTTAACATAGGGAGGATTTGTTCTCTCAGTGTGCTTCATTAGTGTAGCTTACCACCACAAAACCTGGTTGTATTGAGAAAGATTGCCCCATTATCAAATAATTAGGACTGCCTTAGCAGGTGCATACACTTACCTTTGTAATTAAATCCTTGTTAAAACACCAAAATCCAGAGAATTTAAATGGTTACCTGATCCCAGAGGAGGTAGCCCAGAAAGTTATTCTATAACATAGACGTCATCTGGGAGCAACGATACTGAGCAGAGAATCTTTTCCTCATGGGATGTTGATGAAGCACATCTGCACACATCATGCAGTGCAATAAAAATTGCAATGACAATACTAGACCAACACCTACTGTACGAGAAACCAGAGAAACCAAGCATAAGCCTGCACAGAATCATATGCTATGTAATGGAGCTTTCACAGCTTCACTAGTTTTAGAGTTACAAGCAAAATTAGTGATGATGATGCTCATTTTTAATAATGCTTTGAAATATTTCCCTGATTTACTATATTCTATGATGAATCTGGGAGACTTATTCCTGAACCTAGCTTCTGAAAACTTACCACAGTGGAAGAACAATGGCTACATGTACGGCTATTTTAGAAGAGCTCAGAACTCTAATAAAATCTGAAAGAAAATAAAGTTGCAATAATCTCACACAGCCATAAAAATCACATTTCTAATATGTTATGTATACATTTGTATATACCTGTGTTGCATGTTCTACACATTTGCAGATCTGTGAATGTCTATACTAATAAAATATGCCAGCAAGTGGATTAGATATTCTGTTACAATAAATTATCTCTGTTCAGTTGGCAATCTCATTGTCCCCACCAGAACTGATCAACCAGATGTGACATAATAAGCTACTAGCCTAGAGGTGTGGCAGTGCTTTTACTATAAAGGATACTGAGTGACCTCTCGTTCTGCTGGCTACTTGTACTCAGCCTCCAAGTTTGGATCAGAAATCCCAATCAAACTCTAGTTTCCAAAAGCTTTAGAGAAAACCATAACACTGGAATAGGTTTGTTTCCTGCTTTGTGGAATAACTCTGTTGACCAAACAGTAGAGCCCAACATGAAAAATAGTTTACAAGATCTGTGCATACTCATCGACTTCAATCTGTGTTCAAAGCTGTAGATTCAGCACTGACAAAAGTACCCTCATATTTCAGATGTGAAACATCTATAGAACAGACAATTTCTGCGACGATGTTCTTAGATAAATGGAGTTAGTCCTGGAAATCAATTTAGACAAAGCTGCAGCAGTGCTGATATTGGAATTCACCAACTCACTGCATAATTTGAATAAATGGGAAAAGAGATGACTCCGGAGAGTAACACTGGCAGCCAAAAGAATTATACTGATGGACTGGAAAAGCAAAGCCATGCCATGTATTGATTTATGGACTATTGCCCTTCTGGATATAGCTAAATGTTAAAGAACTCCCTTTATTCATACTAATAAAATGGACATCAATGCTCTCAGACAAAAACTGCTGTTGGAGTTGTATTGTGAATAGCTGGCATGTGGGATGGTCTTCTTTCACTTGCCCATCACAAATGCTCTGCGGGCTGGTGAAGTCTGAGACACACAGAAAACAACAGGAACTTTTTCTAGAGTTGCTTCCTTTGTTTGTTTGGGGTTTTTTTCCCCACTTAAAATGATTTTCTTTGTCTTTTTCTTTGAGGTTTTTTTTTTCCTAGAATCTCTTGGTATAAACTTAAGACAGTATATTATCATTTAATAGATGTGGTCCTACAATAGTCAATTTTCAGCATTTTGGGGACAAGTGTCTTTTTTTCTCATTTAAAAATTCTAGGCAATGCTAAATGAACACAATCACAACACAACAGTAATTCCACCCCCTCTGTGACACCATTGTGGCTGTCATCTCCTTGTCCTACCCACCAAAACTGGGCTAATGCATGTCACACTCGATATGAGAAGACCCCTACAAACCAGCTCTCACTCCCTCAACCAAACCAGCGCTATCCCTCAGGCCTTGTTTATCTTCAGAGGACCCTCTGAAGGTTTTCTGCTCTCCATAAGTTCATCTCCGTCAATATAAGTAATATGGGGAGCCCTACTGTAGCCTGGCTGCTGCCAGAATTTTTAATGCTATATTGATTAAACTGCTATGAGTGGGATGAAATTATGTGGTATTAGTTGTGCTGGCAACTGGTTTACCTCTGGGATCCTCATGTTGCTAGTGCTGGTGGAGCTAAGCCAGAATTAGGAACACTGGGAAATTAAAAAAAAAAAAAAATTAAGCCCTTATGCAGATATGACCTTGGTTGTCGAAACTTAATATCACAAAATGAATAGACCTTTTGGAGTCTGGGATGCCGTTGCATTCGGTGGCAGGCCCTGTCCATCTTCCCAGCAGAAAGGAGGCAGCCCTAGGTAGGAAGCCCTGAGTCAGAGCCCACACCAAGCACAGCTGTGAGTCAACAAGAAAACCGAGCTGTTTGCTTCAGCTTTTTGAGGAGCTAATGAGAGATAATGAGATAATGAGGTCAGTCCTGGGATATGCGGGTAAGTGTCAGGGTAGTCTTGTCCCATTGTTATGCCCTTTCCTAAAACATTACCCCCTGGCTGCTGTTGGAGACAATGGTCCTTTGTCTGACCAAGCCCACCCGTGCAGCAGGACTCCTCCTGCACCCAGGGGACTGCGGGGAAGTGGATCAGCCTGCTCCTGTGGCCTGTATGGCAGAAGGACCACTGGGCAGCTCTGTGCTGGGAAGGAAAACTCAGTCCCTGGAAAAAGAGAGAAGAGCGTGCTGGTCTTGCTGTGGCTGGGTGACTAGACTACCTGTGAAGTGCTTAAACATTACTGAGGTGCTTGTAAATCCCAGTGTAAAGTCCACAAATCATTGCCCATTCACTTACTTGTTAAATGTTTTTGTGTTCATTTTACATACAGAGTTTATCTCTGCTCTCCAGATCAACCTGAAAAAGAATTGCTGCTGTGGTGGACTTAGTAGTGACACAAAAACACACGACCATCAAGGATTGCTGGACAAGGTGGCCTTCCACCCTCCTTGAGATATAACAGGTACACACTCTGCTTCAGACACTGACACCAGTGCTCACAAGAGAAGCTCATTGTCTGAGTAAGGTTTCCCCAGGGCTCTCTGCAAAATGCAGGTCACAATTGCCATTGTATTCCAGAGTAACTAATGTCACTAATGACATATAACACTTACGATGTGACTGCTTCTAAGGCTACGCTACACTTGACCTGTGTGAAGGCAGAAAGGTAAAGGACATACTAAATTTGTTAAACAGATTAGCAATGCAATTTGTAAATATTGAACAAAGTTTAGGTTTCAGTCAAGCTGAAGAGAGAAAGGCTTTGTGCTGCGGCTTTTTTAAGTGGAAAAGAAAATGGAAAGAATCAGATGATACCGAAGAATTCCTACATTATTGCTTATTCTATGGTGATAAAAAATTCAAAATTTCAAGAAAAAATTCACAACTGTGCCTTATAGATCCAAGAGAGAGAAAAAGTCCAACATTTTAAATTTCTTCCTTGACAAAGCACACCTCCAAAATATCTGGAGCTAGATGGTTCCAGAGCTTAGTGTGATATTACAAAACCTGGCACGTCCAAGTCATTGGCTGAAGTTGAGCCTGAATGGCTAATGAAATGACTGAAAATTGTTGTCAGCTGGGAGGTCTTCAGTGGCCTGTGACAACTGCAGTCTGTGCTGTAGAACAGTGGCTGCCATTTTAAGTATACAGACACACTGCCATCAGGGTAGGACACCAAAAAAAAGCATTAAAAATTCATTCAGGCTGTAGGAGGCATGGATTGGAGCAGATGAAAAGTGGAGATGGGGTCAGGGCATTGGAGTTAACATCTTCTTCCATCAAACTTGCCAGAGCATTGTAAAAAAAACCTCAAGAAATCAGAAGTAAAATATGCTTTAGCAGATGCTTTACTAGTTGTTGTGAGGAGTGTTTACCTTCTGAATTTTGTAGTGGTTTGTGTCTTTCTTAGTTGTTTTCCAGATAATGGCTGGCCCAGCCCAGTCTTGATACTTTGCTTATGATCTGAACTGATGACACTACAGCTTCAGGGGGAATAGTTTCAGTGAAGGTGAATGCAGGATATTTCCACCTATCAGTCCTGAAGCTCAAGTAAGCAAAAGATATACTGTCATTTTGCTTCTGTTCACATATTGGAAGTAAATATAGGAGCTTATCCTCCACATGTCTGAATATGTCTTATTTTCATGACACTGCCTATGTGGGACTTAACGATGATGGAGCAGAATCATTACAGTGCCATCGATTCCTCACAGTGTAAGAGCTTTTGGAAGTCAGGTTATCTTCAGAGCTATAAACTCGGGGTAATTATCTCTGCCACCGCCTGCATCAGAGCAGTGTTGTGGGATGTTCTTTTAAAAACCTCTTCACCTTCAAACCTTGTGCAAACGAAACCATGCTTTCCCCCCTGTTTGGGAATGGTGAACGGGCTGACTCTGCTAATGCCATGTGCCAGTCACACCGTGAATATACCACTGAACTGAGAAGCTGCAAAACCAGAGGGAATCCTCTTCCCTGGACTACTCATCTCCTTCAGTACAAGCTTTGCCGAGCTCTTATTCAGCAGATGGTGTAGGGGAGATAGCCTCCAAAACCACAGAGACAAATATTTGATTTGGATGAGTACATTAAAGATTACTCACTTCTCCCCTCAAATTATCTGTGTTTTGCAGAGAGTACAAAGGGCATGGTTTGGATCATCCCCTTTCTAATAAAAGTGGTTTCCAACCACTGGTGTCGAGTGCCTTCTGCAGGCCAAGCTCACTGGTATCTGATACCCTGTTCGTGGTTAGGTGAGGAAAGGACAATGGTCTTGACACATTCCTGGGGAGTCTCTGAAACAAAATTAACTTTCATGAAAGTCACCCACCTCTAACAACTATCCCAAAGACAGGACGGGCAGGTTGGCTCACACTGAAACAGTAAGTTGTGCCCCGATTTGCAGATTTCTGACTCAGACAAAGCAGCAAACCTATTCTTCCATCCTTAAAACACTGGTAAAGGTTGTGCAAGCAGTGATAAAATGTGAACAGTAGCCTCTCTGAAGAGGCACTGGTCTACACTTGACCCATCTCCTCTCTTCTTCCATTTTGACTGAATCTTTTACGACTCCTTGACTTCCTCCTGATCTTTACCTTGTGCTCATTGCTGAGTTTTGAGGGCATAGTTTCAAGCTGGTAGAGCCAAAACCCAGTCCCCCACAGGGAGGCAAGGTGTTATCAGTCAGTCAACTGGCGTTTGCCAGGACGGAGCAGAAATGAGAGCAGGCACTGTGGAGTGTCAGCCCTACCTTTCCTCTCTGGGCAGCACCAGCTCTTGCTCAGTTCCTTTGAATAGTCACAGTGGGAGGGATGAGGATGCAGGTCTGATCACTTGGGAAAAAGCCTCAGGGAGGCCCATCACCTCCTCTGGGCACTCTGTGCATGTACGTATGCATCTGCATGACTTCGACTGGCCTGTCTTTAAGATTTATCTCAGTGCTGACAGCTCACAAATTTACTCGTCCGTTTTTCCCATGGGTCTTTGTGCATGTCTTTCTGGTAAATTATTGTCATTAGATTAACAGTGTTGCTAAAACAAGTGTTTGTATGTTTTCTTCCTGTCTCTGCCTTCCTCTCTCTCTGTTGACCCCTACCACTGTTTGTGCCATAACAAGAACACTTACAAAACCTGTCTGTTATTTCTCTCAGACTTCCAGGTTCTGAAAAACACTTTCTGCCACTCTTCCCAGAAATTACATTACTTTATTTTTCTTTTGATAATCTTCGCTATCTGCAACCCCTTCCTTTCTGCCCTCTCTGCAGCCTGTATCCAGTTCACCCTCTTCAAAACCAGGTTGCCAGTACCACTTTGTTAAGCCCTGTTTTAAACTGTCACCTTGCTCCACAGTATCTTTGAGGACAACAAATCCCAGTCTGTCATGCCCGCCTGCCTGAGCATCCACATGTCTGTGCAGGACTACACTTTGTATTTCGTTTTTAATGTTTTGCTCAGTGTAGCTTCTAGCCCTGTAATGGTGTTTCTGCATTCTCATGCCCTGGTCTATGTAGAGGATGCGTGTTCCGTATGCAACTATGAACCTGTCTCCTTGGACTGACGCTTCTTTTTTGAGGTCTGCAAAACCTCACTAATACCAATCCACACTATTTCAACATCATAAAGGAAGGAATGAAATAAAATGTTATTAGTCTTGACTGCTCCAAACTCACGTGCTGTTACTGGTCTTTTAAATTTCCTTGGGATAGAAGCTACCTTTTTTTTTTTTTTTTTTTTTTTTTTGCCATCTAGTGTTCCAAGAAAGCTGCCAGCACTTAAACTAGGATGATAAGCAATAGATGGAAAAAAAGCATCGTATTTGTCTTTCCATTTTACTAACAATGTTCACACCACTTCTCCATGCAGCACTGAAAGCAATAGGCAAGTGCTACTACTCTGACTGCATTTAACGTAAGGAACACTCTGCTTCCAAATGTAGGACTCATGAACATTAAGCTGCAAGTGCAACTGCTAATAAACTGACTGTGAATATTAATCCAGTATTCCCTCTGTAATCAGAAGGTTTCATCATTGCCCCATTTGCTTTACAATCATGACAAGTAGTGAATGTATTCAAGGCAAAAAAACAACGAAGCAGCCTTTTTTTTTTTTTTACAGTCTACACTTTATCGCTGCTTCATTGATTTTTCAGAATTTTAGCAGATACAGCACAACCGAATTAACTAGATAAGGAACCTTTCACTCTTAGGCCATCAGTTCATGTCTGAGACAGGTTGGTGCTGACCGAGGGTCACTTTAGCATTATAATTTTAAAAAAGACCAAGACAGAGACAGGCCTCCAACAGGCATAAAACAAGGCTTTAACTTCCTTAAGCTGCCCACAGCATACACAACTAGACCAACTTTGTTGCCTGCCAAAGTCAAACTGATAGAGAGTTAGATGGTCATCTAGCTGCCAGATGTCTGGCTGTGTAACTTTCTGGCACTAGGCATTATATAGAGACAGATCTATGGATTGGATCAATTAGCATTACACTTACCATCTGACAACTGTTTGGTCGCCTTCGCCCAGTTCCTAGAGGACAGGTGTTCACATCACAGAAATCACCATCACAATTGGTACAACTAATTGATACGGTTGTTGGCAGTCACAGAAGAGAGGACAAGGACTGAATTAGCACCGAGACCAAAACACTGTTTCACCCCTAGAGAAGATCTCTTCAGCTCAGGATGTCCAGAGCATTTGGAGGATGCCTTTCTGCTGTTTCATGTTGTTGTGCTGAGCAGAATCTGTTCTGGTTTTTGATCCAGTAAATTTACCCAGCACTAAATTCAGTGTGGTTTCCTGGGGGACAAGGGAAAGAAGTGTGGTGGTGAGTCTCTTTTCTTTAATTTTTAGTTATATGCCTTAACAAAGACCTTCTTTATTTTTTTTGCCATTTCCCCGGTATCTTCTGAGGTTTATTTTGTATGGGGAAAAAATATAAAGTGAGTGCAGAGATCTTAACAGTATGTGTGTGCCATGCACCATTTTGAGGGGAAAAAGAAAAAGTACACTTGCAGAAATACTCAAGCATTTACAGTGACTCTAGTGCTCCCTTATTTCTTCTGTTTTACACTCCAGACAGTCATATAAAGAGCTTCATGGGTATATTCTCTTGCGGAGCTTGTGGGTATACTTGGTGATTAGACAAATGGGGTTCTGCTTTGGCAAATGTCCATTGCTTTCCCCAGCTGACTTACAGAATATGCTATAAAATGCAAAGAAAGGCAATAAACCTCCCATCTGCAGCTGAGATTTCCACTTTGCCAAAGACCCTTTTGCTATCAGCACCTTTAACCATGACTTTCAAAGAAGAGAGAGGTGTAATTTTTTCTGTGGCAGATACTTTACTACATTCACTAGCAGTATCATACCAGCCTTATGTGAATTGATTTTGAATGTTAATCTAAGAATGGAAAAGCCAATAATTATGTAAAATATAAATAGATCTTTGGACCATTATTCTATCCAGAAGAGAAGGCAAGAATTTCAGCTTCTTTCCTACTCTCTTTGCACTCCAGAACAATACTATTTTTTATGGTTTATACGTCAACTACACATTATTGATTTTTAATACTTTTAGCAGATACAGCATAATTACAGCCAATAATGCGAATATTGCAAGCGAGAAGTGCAATTAGAAGACACTGAACACTTTGCAAGCTGGGTCAGGAAAAAATAAAAGATGAAATATTTTGTTTCAGCACTGGGATTTCCTGGTCTTGGCTTTGTATTCTTGAGAGGTTAGTGAAAACAAGAGGAATTCTGCTCCCTACTAAGTCCTTATTTCCAGTACTAAAGGATTAAAGAGGAGCAGATATGAGTCAAAAACGTTTGTCTGAAAAAGCCCTTACATAGCAAACAGTTCCTACAACAGAGGACGTTCATTGACTGTTGCCTTAATTTGAAAGGTATCATTATCATTAATTTTGACAAGTAGCTTCTCCTGGGGGAATCCATGCCTGAGCCAGTCTGGCTTTTCCTTCAGCTCAGGTAAGTAATCCCTACCCATGTGAAGAGTCCAAATGCATTTCCTTTCACCTTACAAGAAGATCAAAACAGCTTTCAGGCTAATGACTGTCTACAGAAAACAACCAGGAAAGAACAAATAAAACATAAACCATTGCAAAAACAAAGAAACAAAGTGCCTGGGGTGTCGATGGCTAAATGACTCACCCCACTGCTTCCCATCAGGCATGCCAGGGAGCTCCCACCACACAGCACCTACAGACCTGAGCTGAGGCATTTCCTCCCCTGCCCTGTGGTTACACATGTTTTACTCCTAGGAAGGGTCCCAGGAGGCTTACGTAGGTACAGAAGCCAGATTCCAATCTTTCCTTTTCCTCCTGCCTGTAAAGGATCTTAACCTCCTTCTGTCAAGGAACAAGTTAATTCAGACACAACAGTGCAGTGTCTCTTCTTTAATAGTTCTCTGTTGTAGACATTTTTAGTTCTGGGAGCAGAATGTCCTCTTCCCCTTTCAAGTTTAATTCACTGGACTAATTATTCTAAGAAAAATACGTTGATATTCCAGTTTATCTTAACTCAGTGGGTTAAACTAAATGAGATGTGCTCATTCTGTAGTAGGGAGGTAATCACTAAGTTGCTCTGGAAAACACCCAGGAAATTTATTTCTGGACATTTTTTTTCTTGAAGAAAATGTCCAGCTAAACTGTAAGTTGTGAATCTACTTGTTTCCAAAATACAGTATTTGTATTATAATGCACACTGTCATTTATATCTTTCTGTCCCCTAGACAAATTATTCAGATTACAAGAGAGGAATTGTAGCAACCTGTGACTGCCATGTCCCGATAGCTAAGCAAGTTTGCCCCCAAAGCTTTCCTTTCTATAAATTCAACACTATGAATCTGTCCCAGCTGCCAGGTACTGCTCAGATGTGGATGTAAGATAAAAATAAATAATTCAATTTCTGACCGCTGGTACTGGACCAGCCCCTGCAAATGCCTATCCCTGGGTCCCACTTTGAAAACTGAGCTCCAGGATGCTGGTGGCCAAACATGTCCCAGACACCCAGCTCTGCCCCCGGAGTACCCTCAGTGAGGACTGTGCTGCTGCCTGGGCTCTGCCCTCTCCTCAGCTGACTTCCATCCCCAAGAATGCTGCCAGCAAGGCGCAGGGGAAGCATCCGGTTTCCTCCAGCTCTTCCTTGCTCCTGAAGATTGAATGCTGCCCCCATGGTGATTTCTTGACTGACAATCCCAGAACTGCTAGACAAATAAAACTGGGGATCACAGAGCAAACAAAAGTACTCTTTTTCCTATGGACACCTATGTGGAGAAACTTCTTGCCTCTCAGGCAAAATATTGGTAAATACTCTCTCCTACTCTGCTGGGATCTCTCTCCTTTCCTTGTCCTCGCAGAGCAGTGCCTTCTTCCTTCTAATGTAGAATGTATTTACAGAAAAAAATACTCTTTCCTTCTCAGTATTTCCTCAAGCAATCAATTATTTAACCCCAAACCTTTTTTTTTCCTATTCTCTGTTGCATGCTATATGATTATAAGACACCTGTTGTCTGTGACAGCTTTTTACTGTGAGAAAAGAAAATGAAGTTGAATGAGGGACAGACTGGTCTCAAGAAAACAGAACCCTGCCTTTGGAGAGGAAGAAAATACCTCAGTTATTTGCCATATCCCTTTTCCTCTGGTGACACAACCCTGGGTCCACATGTTCTTTGTTCTTGAGGAATCTCTAGCTTTACCATGACCAAGGGACAAATCTTCTGCTCCTTACTCAGATGACTCCTGGCTATTCATGTAAAAGAGGTCTATTCTCTATTTCTCTTGGCATTTTAAGCCACTATATTACCCCACTGTTGTGTTATTTTGTTTAGACTGACTTCACTATGTGCCTTGCGTTTACACTGTGGAGCACTTGTTCCTCTCCATCTTTTGACAAACCTCCTTCCCAGTGATGTGAGGCATAGAAAAGCAAAGTTTAACTGGGTCAACAAATTGCAAATATATTCAGTGATTCTATCAAAGAGACAATGACAAATGACAGGAGTAAGTTCTGACTAATTTCCAATCAAATTGATGTTATTGAATATATCAGAACACAGTGTCATTTACATCACTTCCTTTTTCTTTAAAGTTTTGGAGAGCTGTTAAAAGCATCACATGTTTAGGTCATGTACCCCTCACAAACTGTGAGTGATTTTCTGTGTGAATCAGACCATGACAGGAAGCTGCAGGGTCCTCTGTCCCCAGCCTGGTCCTGGGTGTGAAGGTGTCTCCTTTGTGGAAAAAGGGTGTGGTGCATACTCAGGCCAGGAGGTCTGGTATGTCTCATGTGATTCTCATCCAGAAATAATCAAGAATCTACCCAAAAGTAAATACACATTATGTGAAGTGCTCTCCGTGCCTTGGCTGCATTCTGGAGCTGCGCTGCCAGGACTGAGAAAGAACCACAGGGAGTACGGGTAGCACAGAGGCTCTGGGTTTCTAGGCAGAAATGCCTGACCTCTGGCAGATCCCTTGAGACATCCTGATTCCCAGATCCGAACTGCCTTGCCTGTTCCAAGAGGAACAGGGGGAGGCAAGAGATAAATATACACTTAATGCCTTCCTGATGGAACTGCTTGTAGAAAATTCCTCGAGGGAGTTTCCTGTCCTTTTTTCGCTAGTTGCTGTGAGTGGGGAATGGACTGACCCGTTGGTAGAGTTATTAGAAACTTTCTGCATCCAGAAAACTAAAATGAATACTGTCAAGTTATTTACTGGCTGTCTTACTGTCTTAAAATAATATTGCAAATAAAAGAGTTATTAAAATAACAATGAAGCAGAAGGAGAATGAAGTTGAACTAACAGCACTATTTATGAACAGCAGTGTGGTTCAGACAAGACTGAAACTTGCCTCTTAAGGTGCAGCAGATACAGAGTATTAGTCTGACTCTGGTCACTGCTTTTTCCAAGCGAAAAAAATCCCAAGCCTTCTCCTGACACATCTGAGTCCAGCATGTGCCCCAGTATAACTGCTGGCCTGCACAGTGTTAGCCTGTAGGAGAGCTATAACTATTGTACTCTTGTGACAGGAATTCTGCCTCTCTCCCCCATCACAGATGCAAACACATCAGATATTAAACCTGAGAGGATAACGCTGATGCCCTGTATTGCAGGCTTCCTTTGATGGCTCCAGGGGATATAAAGGTATTTTGCTGTTTCCTCTCCAGAGGCATCTGGTTTAGTCAGGTGGTTCACAGTGCACATGGTCACATTTATTGTTTGGTTCGTTCTCCATTGTGCTTCTTCCCCCTCCCCAGTATGTTATCTGTCCTGGCCTTTCCCAAAGACTTTTATACAGAACCGAAGCATTTGTTTATTTCTGGCATTTCCATCTGGTGTTATGAGGATGAGAAACAGACTCATGTCACTGACACTCCCCGACTGTCAAAAAGACTGTTACAACATCCCACAGATCTGGGGTTTTACGGGTCTCCCCACCTCTAACGCCTTATCACGTGCAAGTGCTACAAGATCCTGTTCGAGTCCTGGTAAATATTCTCTTGCAAAGACATCACTTCTTTTATGAAGGCCCAATGTTAAAAATCACACACATCCATTGCCACAACAGACAGGTTCTCCAGACCCAAGAACATTGTAAACAAAAAAATAAAACAAGGCTAAAACCCAAAAGATGTCTAATGTCCTCAGAAAAATTCTGCTTCTCAACTGGCTGATCAGAACAGAGCCAAAGATGGATAGATTATACTTTTAGGTTGCCTGACTGCTATTTTTTTTTCTTCTATCTAATGGTCTTCCTGTCACATGCTTTAGGTGAATTTATTTTTCACATCCTATTCAAAACAATGTTAAGCATTTCTACCATTGGGTTTTTCACTTTCGGTAAAGCCAGGTAATAGCTAGAAGACCTTCACAGTCCCCAGTTTTAGATAATACTCAAACTTCGTTCAGACCTGTGATTCCAATTAGATATAATCTGTGTTGGCCCCAGGAAACTGTGTTCCCCAATGACTATACTTCTAGGAGTCTATACCTGAGATGGCAGTTGCAGAGGCATTGGCCAACCATTTTAATTCCAACACAAATTCTTTCTTGCCCCACTTTTAAAACACTGTTTTGTCAGTGGATGATTTGGGGATGCACTGGAAATATGCTGGAGATCACTTCTGTATCACTGAGGATTTGCTTCTTCAACCTGCATGGAAGGCACCAACTTTTAATCCCCATGTGGGTCAGACATGGGTCACAAACAACACTTAAGGGGTCAGCATGTGCATAGCCTTCCTCTGTAGGACCACACCATGATGTTCAGGTAAAAAGCTTCAAGGACTCCTCTAGATGTGAGCACTTCCCATCCATACAGAGCTTCATCTCACAGAAGTTTGCTTCATTTGTCAAGCCATCTTTGGCAGTTGGTCAGGATTTACTAGAAGGTCTCTGCTGTACAGCCTCTGAAGACAGTGTAAGAATGCTTTTCCAAGTTTTCTAGCTGACATGCAGCAAACAAAACCCTTTTTTAATGAAGATTTAAACAGAATTTTCCTTTGCTACCTCAACCTAAATAACAGGTACTTGTACAAAATAAATTAAATATATTGCCTATCGCTTTCTATAAACCAGTAACTGAAGTCCAGGGGGAAAAAAAACACAAAATAAAACTCAGCACAGTTAGGAGAATCAAGAACACACAGTGTATGTTTGCTGTGCTACTTTAAAAATTATTTTGCTAAATAGTTAGCGCCTAGAAAGATTATGCCTAGATGGATAGTCTCTGAATAGGTCTATGTACTGTCCGTGTTTCAACAGACACTCTCAGATCCTACAGAAGATGGCCTAGAAGGTCCAGCACACCCAGGAATGCTGAGATTGTTTAGAGTTAATACAGAAATGTTAAGTGACCCTTTGTCTGAAGCCAGGCTGAGGAAGAGAATGTGGGTTGTTGATAAGCATGCAAGAATATCAGTCCTCCTGGCAAATCACTTCTACCCGTGAGTCACCACTGCTGGGGTTTGTTCCTTCCTGGGAGCATGTCCTTTCTACTCTTTCTTAGCCAAATCTGAAGTGGGCTTAAGCTTCACTCCTTACAGTATTTTCTTCCATTTGCTCAAAAGGTACTTTTTCCAGAAACTTTGCTGGCAACAAAAGAATTCCTTAGAATAGCTGAGGGAAACGTAACAAAAAAATGGGCAGGCATACAGGCAAAGTTACATCAGCTCTTAAATTCTTCCAAAATTGAATTCACACAAACAATAGTGAGTTAGTTGCCAAGTTCAGGTTCAGAATGACTGTAAATAAAAGGGATTCTATGCTGAAAAGAGATGCGTTGGAGACACATGGCATTTTTTGATTGAAGTAGTAGCCTACTGTCCAGTAATTACATTTACCCTTTATCTTTACAATCCCTTCTACTAACGGAATATAGCATACACAAGTTTTTGTTGGAGAAAGTGTAAAGTGACATCTCCCTTTTACTGCAAAAAGTCTCAATTAAGTTAGAGATCACAGTTTGATCACCAATTTAATCATTTAAGAGTAGACCTTTGTACGTGAAAATGATTGTACAGAAAGTAAAGAAGGGTGTCATTGACTTGAGGCTACTGAATAAGTAGAACCACTAGTTGCATTATTAAAAGAAGTTGTGTCTCTAATTTCTTCCCGTGGCAGGTAAAACCGAAAGATAACTCTCAAATGTCAAAATGCCAGAGTTAGTGAATGTAGTGCAGGAGACGAAATTCCCAGTGCTGCTACAGGTAAAACAAATTTTAAGGAGGATTCTAGCACTTTTGTAACGATGGAATACAACCCTAGGCAATATAAATTCATAATCTCTCAGGACGAATGGCCTTTAAAAATGCAACAGATTACGCAGTTCACCACTGAAACGGGATTTGCTCTGGCAGCCTTGCAATGCCGATAATACACACTACAGAGCTTCACATTAACGTGATACTCACATTATCTTGGAATTTTTCATCCCAATCTGATAGACTGACGATAAAATCATTATAATAATAACACTTTCATCAGTCTGTCCATCTGAGTGCCCATCATTCCTTCTGCCTCCTCTTCCTCTCTTTGCCTCTCCAGGTGTCGGGTTTGTGCAAGCCAGAGAGAGCAGAGCAGCCAGGGAGCTGCCGTGCTCAGGTGCACAGGAATTTCTCTGCTGTTACTGAGTTGCACAATGCACAAAGCAGCGTTGCTGGCTCTACACCCTCGTCCCTCTGGTGACTATCCCCCTTCCTGAGGGGGCTGATGATGATGGTATGGAAGTGGGGAGAAGGGTATAGCTGATGTATGGATCACAAGTCCCCGTAACTCGCACAGCAGTGGTGGGAAGATGCCCTGGAGGATGCAGCTGTGGGATGGGGAGGGATGTGGAGGAGAGAAGAGGCGGGGGGTGGGGAATATTTCTGCAGTGGGTTTTCAAGCTGCTCCCCAACTAACATAGTCTTACCATATTTCTTCACTCTGTCTTCAGCTGTAACAGGCTGATGTGTCACATAAAAATGAAATGAACCATTTCTCCTACTTAAATTAATTTTAGCAAGCAAAGTTTGATTTTATTTTTTTTATTCAGTTAAACAAATGAAAAAGCTTAAAGTAGCCTGCTTAATTGTGACTAAAAGGCATTGCCACTGGATGGATGGTTGGCAGTCTGTGTGAAATAGGTTTAATGGTTCTGCTTCAGCTATAAAAAACAAATGTTCACCTCACACCACCACTCGAGTCCATAGCACAAATTACTATTATCTTTGTAAATATCACCATTACTTTTCGTTATTAAATCTACTTTTTTTTTCTGTCTCTTCTAAAAGTGAGAAAGATGGGATGAAACCCAAACTTGTTTTATCTGCTTAACTGTGTCTTTTACTAAAAGCACAATTTACCCAAATGAAACTTTATTGCATCTGGTCTAAGAATGCTTATGCCAAAAAGCTGATGAGACTTATATAACAATCATGATGTTAAGTCTTCAAAAAACAGCCATAGAGGAGCAGATTCTTAATTGAAAGCAGGCTGCTAATAACAGTGCTCTTTCAAATGAATGTTTGCTACCAAACTAAGTGGCAAAATAATGATTTTTCTGTACATATAGTTTATAAATTTGATAGGTTTACTTATTTAATGGTGATTCTGTAGATTCATTAGTGATGAGTTCATATTTCACCCTGTATCATTCTGTAAGAGATGTGGTCATTGCACACTGGTTTGGAAGAGTTAAAATTAAAACATACAGAAGATAAAGCAGTTTAAGTCGTGTTCAGCCTACACAGAGCAATCTGAAATAAAACCCTGATATACTCCTTTATATTTTATCTTCACTCTTCTGCCTGGAACAATTTAACTAGATGCTCTGCCAACTACCTTTACCACTGTATAATGAATTTTACTCTGCTATACATTGTGGATGTTCAAGACTTACTAAATCTTCAGAGAAAAGTCCGGGTCAAAGTCTACGCAATGCAGATTTAAGGTCCTTTACCTGGAGCTCTGATTAGCTTTCCTCAGGTGCTCGTTCACTTCTGTGAGGTTTGGACTTTAATGCCACAACTGTAAAGCACAGTTTAGCTTGCTTGTGCAGAGCCAGCCGTCTCCTGAGGTTTCTCTTGCAACTGCTGGAAACAAATTTGCCTCAGTCACTCCAGCGCCTCAGCTCAAACTGGCAAACTGACTGGTTCACATCACAGGATGGTTTATATATACGTATATATATACACATATATATATGTATGTAGCTTGTTCATGAGAATAAAATATTAAGTACCCTAGGCCCATGTTGTGTGTGTGTATGGGTAGGATTTTTTTTTTTTTTTCTTAATGTGCTCTCCTAATGTATGGGAAAGAAAGAATTCTGACTTTGACCAGCAAAGACATGCAAATTCAGAGAACTTCAAACCTTTCCCTTACAACGCACCTCAGGAAGGAGCAAGCCAAACTCATTTAGGAAAAATCACACATGGGAAGAGGCCTTGAATTTTTTAAGAGCTTTTTCCAGTTATCTTGTACCAGTCATGCTTGCCTTATTCCCTAATCACTGATTAGCACGCACCACTGTGTAAATCAGTCTTGGTGACAGTGCACATAGCGAAAACCTTTAGACTGAATTTACCATCCTTGTGTTGAAATGGTCACAATCAACCTGTGCTAAAACTGCATATTTGAACATTTTTTTCCACTTATTTTTGACTAGAGGTAGTACCAGCACAGAAAGGTTAAAAACTCAGCGTGTCTCTACCCACCTCATTTCCGTGTGCAAGTTCTGGCTTGGTGTTGGCTCTTTTCAGCAATGCGTGGGGACAGGACCTGAGTTAGCCTGAACTGGGGTAGACATCTGGGGAGGAAAAGATTAGTACAGACATATCGAAAGACAGAATATGATAATTCAAAATGACAAAAATGGGCATGAAGTTACACTGCTCTAACTTTGAAACGTTTGACACAAATGTTAAAAGGAGATATTTCCATGGCATCTGCATTTAGGAGAGTTATCTCCATGAATATTTCCACCCTTATTTAGTATATTTTTCATAGTAGAATGACATTATTCCCCTCGGGTCCTCAGTTTTGAATGCTGCATTGAAGGTAGAGGTAAAAGACGAAGAATCCCCTTAACAGAAGTACCTTTGCATAGAGATGCCAAGAAAAAAATCATCACCAAACAAACGTGTAGGTAAAACTGTATATATTTTTGACCATTTTTTTAATTGATGCAATATATTTTTAAAAGAATTTCTGGATTGAGTCTGTCAAAGAGTCTTAGCTAGAAAAATAACATCTTAAACCTGGGAAAATCAAACAGCTCATAGCAGCAAAGAACTAGAAAAGGTGTCTTTCGTCACTAAGCCTTACCCCCTGCTACAACATAGATGGCTATTGTCATGTAATCCCATTTCATAAATTGATCAGGTTCCCTCTTAAAAGTATTCAGATAAATATTCACAACTTCAGGCAAAAGGCTGTTTTAGAAGCTCTTTACCTGTTAGAAACTGCTTCTAATATTCAGCCTAGATTTATTCCATTTGTGTACATATTTTCATACTTGTGACAACACTGTTCTTTAGGTAAAATAGCTATTTTTCTTGCCCAGTGTTTACCCCATTAATGTTTTTACAGGGAACAATTAGCTTCCTTTTCAGCCTGTGTTTTACTAGACTGCAGAGGTGATGTTTTTGTGTGGCCCCAAAGTCAGACAGGTTCTCATTTACCTTCATGCCCAATAGCCTTTCCGTGCCCCTTTCCCAGGTGGCAGATGTCCCTCCTGGACACAGGGACCCAGAGCTGCTCGTTGAACTTGGAGAAGGGCTCCTTGTAGTGCTGCTCACTGTGCTGTGCCTCCATGGGAACTATCATCCACCCGGGGATTACGGCTACCATTTCCATCACTGCACTGATTTAGAGCCAGGACATGACCAATACGAACCTCTTGGTTTTCCCTCTTCCCAACGCTACTTCTAGCTGACGAGTAAAATGACCTCCGAGTACATAATTCTGTACTTCGTGTGTAGCTCTGTTCTTCTAGCTCTTTCTGCATTTATGGTGTCTCCCAGATTTTTGTGACCAGTAATTTTATATTTTTTTTAGCACAGTCCTACTTTTTGCACCACAGTTTCAAAATGAAGCTCATAAATAAAGGCTAGGTCCTAATAACCTTGTAAGCCCACATCCTTGCAAGAGGTAACCTCATTCCAGGACTGAATCTCCCTCTTCAACACAAGCAGTTGGCATCTCCCTTTTGTTACTTATCCACGTTATACTTTTTGAACTAATTCCCATCCTCTTCAGCTTAACTAATAATTTCCCATGTGGCACCTTATTACCTACTTTTCAGAAATCCATAGAGATGAGACCTACTGCATTTCTTTAGTAAAAAAAAAAAATAAAAAAAAATCTGTTTTCTCAGGGAAGAAAACTATCCAGTCACTGCCACAATCAGCTTTTGGCAAACGCACATTGCAGTCTGTCCCATCTTTCATTTACTTCAGTGTCTTTGTCCTAGTGGACTGCATACTGCTGAGATTATATTAAAACAGGGCATACAGTCACCACAAGCACTTTCTCCCCTTTCTTAAAGTGGGTGTTATGGGTATTATATTTGCCTTTGTTTCATTACACACCATATGAGGGTGTAAGTTAATACTTTCTTTGACAGATGGTGTGGGCAAGGAGCACACCGACAGCTATCCCCTCTATGCTGATGGACAGTAACTTCTTATGAGGAACTAGTTTACCTACTACAATTTTCTTAAAGTAGTCCAGGAACGTCCCTTAAAACATAAGAGCTGTGTAAATAGCTGCTGGACAGACAAGCTGAGAGCAAACCCAGGGAATTCCTTCTGGAAACTCTGGAAAGAGAGCTTCAGATGAAGTTTGTGTTTTGTTATTTATTATTTGGGCTACTAATAAAGCCAAGCCCTCAGAAGGGGTAAGTTTGACCTTATAGTGTCATGTTGAATATATTTGAGGCAGTGTAGAAACACCACCTGCTCACATAAAGAAATTCAAAGCCAGTCTGTCCTAAATCATGCCAGTGTGTTCAGTTATTGCATATATATCCCCCAGCACAGCATGATCTTATGTATTATATATATTGCAATTAGACAAAATGGTGTGACTTAGGAATGAAGTGGCAGCCTTAATTGCTGTTTTCATTTGTTACGAAGTTGTAACTTGAACACTGAGGGTCACTTTAACTCTGGCAAGCCAGTTTAGGCAGAAAGGAGAGAAAATAGAAGGGAACAAGGTGCCTCCTTACTCAGGCATGTTGGTGGTTTTCAGTCCTTTCTGCAGAAGGGTCACTGGTGGGGAATGGCCTTGGAGGGGAGAGCCCAACCTCTGCACAGGCTGTCAGCAGGACCTGCATCCCCATGCTCCTCCTCGTGCTGACCAGCTCGATGCAGAGCTTACTGCAAGTACAACCAAAGCAAATACAGGGCTTGGGAGACTCCTGTCCCAGACCCTCATCTGTGAAAG